>VYZQ01016262.1:0-56669 GCA_013400655.1 Mystacornis crossleyi | reverse complement strand
AAAAAAAAAAAGGTAATAGGAGAGCCTGTGAGGCAATCTGTTATTAGGGTGAGCTTCCACTGACAGCCACAGTACTGAGCAACTGGTTGAAAGCATCAGAAATAATACCTGAAAGGGAATGGACTACTTTTGTGTTAGTGAGTTGAATTTCTTGCTCTGTAAATACTTAGTGTAGTACAGTGATGGCAAATTTCCTCCACAGTACACAGTAACCAAACCTTAATGGAGGCCGAATTCATGATGATATTCATTGCTTCTGCACCTCTGTCTTCCCCTGAGGCCCCTGTGGTTCTCCCAGTATGGGGTGGGAGTGGATTGTAGACTATGGATCTGATGAGTCCAGGGCAGAGTCCATGGAAGTTAGTTTAACCAGGGAGACTTCCGTAGTCTTCCATCTCCCAAGATTAGCGTTCTTTTTTGTTTTTTCATACCATGTGTATTTTCGGGAAGAGTTCAAAAGAAATAGAGTAAAGTGTGCTGCTTCAATTTCCTGTATGCCAGTGAAATCTCTTAGATTTGTCGTACAAAAATTATAATAGTCCAAAGCTACGGGGTTACATAATATTTAGGCTAGGACTTACAAAAGTGATAGGTGTTTGGCTCCTGGGGATTTTTGAGGGGTTATGGGGAGTTCAGTTTTTTGGGTTGTTCTCTTTTTGGGATTGTTTTTTTGTTGTTGTTGTTGTTCTTGTTTTGGTTTAGTTGTTTGGGGAGTGGGGTTTTTTTTCCTGTTGTTGTTTTATGTTATTTGCTTGTGTTTCGGTGGTTCTTTTTTTTAAAAGAAAATGAGGTTCATGCTATAAATACCATAATTTGGAATACCATAAATTTACCTCACTGAATGCAGGTGAAACAAGGAATATCTATAATTTGGTGTTTTTAATATTACTATGCAGTTGAAATTAAAAGAACTAGATTGTTTGTTACATGTTTTCTTTAGACTACAATGTACTTGAAAATGCTTTTCAGAGAGATTATCAATATTTTCACTCTGTTTACAAGTGACCAGGAACTGAAGAGAGGTGTCTTAGAAGAGAGGCTAGCCATGTATAAGTGCAGTCACCAGAAGCAGTTGCTGAGCTTCATGTTCATGCCTTGTTTCCTGAGGGAGGAAATTCAAAATGCTTACACAGAATTGCTGGACAATTCCTTCTGCCATTTGTTTTTCTTTAGAGGTAGGACCAGAATTTCAGAATTTCGGCAAGCCTGGAAACTGTGACAAAGTACTCAGCATGAGGGGGTAATTCTTAATCTTCTGTTTATATTCCATTATCTCTTCTAGAACTTAGGCTTGTTAAATTCTCAGATGAGAAAGGAGTACCATGGTGTTACTGGGCTGGTTTAGTTGTAGCTATGGGAATGTGATAATGTTTGGCATTACTTTCATGCCAGATTGCTGCTTATTTTTCTAAAGATACCCTTATTTCTTTTCCTGGATTTGCATTCTCCATGCTTACAGCTGCATAAGTAGTCCTGATCCCTGTTGTCTGTATTTTTGTTCCTTAATCTTATTTTCTACTGTAAACGAGTTCATTATTTTTGCAGTTTGTCCTGACAACCTTGGATCCACAAAAGTATTCATTTCTTGGAACCTGCTGCCAAACAATTGCACTGGGTTCTTATTACATGATAGTCCTTCAGTTAGTTTAGAAAATAAAGCAAGTGGTCTAAGCTGTGAGTTGTAAAGGCTCTCCCAAAAAGCAAGCAGAGATGGTGGAATGCCACGTGGCACTGGTGTGATCCGCAGCACGTGCAGGTGGGTGGAACCTGCAGCAGCTGCCCAGGCTCCTGCAGCCCCGGGCAGGGGGAGGTGACACTCACAGCCACCCTGCACAAGTCCATCTCCTACAGACACTTCTGTGCTGGCATCCAGCAGGGCACTGGAAGAACAGCTGTACATGCCTGGTCTGGAACTGGGAATGTGCAGTCCCTTTTGCAAATGGGCGTGTTGGTGTCAGAGCCATGGGAATCCCCTATTTCCAAACCATGATTTGTGGAATGAAGACTAGAGTTTTTCAGCTAAAAATCAAAATGAGTGCCTGATGAATAAACCTGCTGCGTCAGGAGCCTGGTGATCCTGCCAACTGCTTTTGCAGAATTGACTGCATTGAAAACATTAAAAAACACCCCAAAGCAAGGAAGCAAACAAACAAAAAATAAAGAGAAACAAACACCACTCCCACCCCCAAAAAACCCCAAGTAGCTATCAATCTGGAATGCAGTGTTCCTGAGGAAATACAAACACATAGCATAAATCATAATTTAAATAAAATTTGGTTTGTCTTCTGTTATCAACAGTACAAGTTACTTCAACTGAGCAAAGGTGAAAGATTAAAATAAGACACATTCCATTTGTCAAGTTAAATGGAAACATGTTTGTGCTTGATGTAATGGGAAATAGCTTGAAGAATATTTTATTCTTAAAAAGAAAGGGAAACAAAAGGTATTTTAAAACTGCCAAGAAGTCTGTATGCAGGTGGTTATCAATTGAATAAGTGTCAGGTATTTAAGTGAAAGCTGCCTGTCTTATCCATATGGGGTTTTTTACTTTTGTTGTCTGATTATGCCATCAAACTTCATGCTTTGTTTTGCCTTATACTCATCTAAGCACATGGTACCTGGTGCCAGATCTCCCATGATCACAACTAACCTTTCGTGAAATTGAAGTAGAATTGTTATGCTCGATGCATTCATGAACGTGGAATATTTTTTTTATGTATGAGTAATGTCTTGCATGCTTGATGTATTTTTTGAGTTTTTCTCCTTGCTCTGGTGGTTGCTATTGACTGTTTGGGACATTTGTGCATTAAAAAAAAAAATGTTGATTTTTGAGGACAAAAGTACAGAGAAGAAATTAGGCTTTTTATTACTTCTCTTAATAGCAGCCATGTCTACTTGTAAAGCAGGAGAGAGATAGAATTTTGCTGTAAAGACAGCACGACTTTATCAGTTTAGAGAGATCTACAGGAGACATGTCAGGAGTTTGGTAAATATCTTAAGACTGGTTTTGGTAAATGTCAGGCTTGTGCTGACACTGGTGCTTTAGGAAGTTCTTATCTGTAGGAATCATTAATGGAGAGTTTCCTGACTGTTCTGTACCGAAATTTCCTTTCTATTTCTTCCTTCTAGAGTAGTTATACCAGGCAACTTCACATTTAAAGTATAGAGGGGCTTCTACTTTTAGTCTGTGGGAGGCTTATGTTAAGAAGTGATATCTTCCTTTTAGACTATATATATTTAAAGGTTAAACTGAGCCATGTTCAGTCAGAGCTTTGTCACTAACAGTAACTGTGTAAGACTTGTTCTTAATTTCGAAATTTTCAAAGCAGTCACCTGAAATTGGTTGAATCCTTTAAATTAGCACATACGTCATGAGGATGTGATATGGGGAATCTAAGGACAATTGGGCTGCACTTCAAACTTTGCTTTGGAAAAGCCATTTGCCTTACAGGATAAGTACTGTGATAACTCATTGCATGGTCCTGGACCATGTACTGCACTGGATGACAGTGAGTGAAAACCTCCCTTTCCCCACTGCCTTTGGTTTCCAGTTCAGGCTGGTAATTATCAATCCTAGCCGGTCATTTTAGTAACACCTTTTGACCTCAGTGTTACATGTTAGATAACATGAAGCAAAACTGGATGAGGTGGTGTAGTCCTTATCACTAAAAAGTGTCAATTACTGTTGCAGTGGGGTCTCTGCAACCTTCCCTGGCAGACAGCTTGGCTCATAGAAAGAATCAGAGGACAATATTTTTGATAGATGTTCAGAGATGTTTTATTCCTCACAGCCTCATGGCTGGGCTCAGGCACAGACTGACCACAGACTCCCCGAATCATGGGATCACTGACCTAAGTACAGCATTCTCAGGGCAGGGTACATTTGAAGTGGCCAATGAGGAACAGGATTTAGGTGCAATAGCATCAGGGAGCCTGGAAATCCTGTGTAACCCAGACCATGCTTTCACTCCCAAGGCCCATCTCCCCAGCGGGGAACCTCCACAAATTACTTCAGGGGTAAGGTAGGTTTTTTTTGCAGTGCTGTAGACTCTCAGTATTTGGAGAGTTTTAGTAGGCTATCTGGTAACTCAACTTTGCAATACCTGTTGATTTCTTTTCCTGTGTTTTTTATATTCAGTAGGGCCATGGATGCCTTTTTAATTCATTGGACAGAGAATTTACTAATAAATATTCACTTTCTGGTGAAATATCTCCTAATGAAACTGTGAATGTTATTTAAGCTTTTATTTTAATTAGTTGTGTTGTTTTTAATGATAATCAGAATCTATGGTAAAAAGTAAAATACCAGTTGCCTCAGTGAAACATTTTAACTAAACTATTTTTGTTGAAGCATAAGATTGTTGTAACATTTTCATTAGTGCTATCACAGCAGTTGTAGACTCCGCTATTTGTATACTGCTTTTACGTTTATTGTGGTTTTGATAAAGCAATGCTTTTGCACAGTGGTGAGAAGATGTGATGCTGAGTTGCTGGAGGCTTTTCTGAGAGAGAAGACTTTGAATGCTTCCAAATTAAACCACGGCTGCCCGAGCAGTTAGTTGAACAGGTCAGAACTCAGTAGTAACACCGAAGCAACATAAAGATTCAAATAGGTGACACCTGAAACTGTTTCTTCAAAGATGATACTTCTTCCTCTTTAAGGGTATGAGGGCTTTTTAGAAATACAATTGATAAGTTAGACTGTGCTTAAAAATTCATTCTTGTATAACGTCAGTACTTGAGTAGGTCCCCATCTACAGCCACAATTGGGCCTAATTCACATTCTTTTTATAAATGGGAGAAGATCAAATTTATATAGAGAATAAATTAATATGGTAATAGACCCTTGTTCTGTTGGAACAAGGAAGAAATATAAGAACACAAGAAAGTATTGCAACAGGCTATATTGTAAGATGACATTACAAAAGGGTTTTCAAAAGCCTTTATTGTGTAGTCCACTGGTAACGACTGATGATTGTAACATAACATTTACTATAGGCATTTGGTATTTAAAAAATATTGTGAAGTAAGAAAAAAGTTTGCAATTGCATTTTCTAAGTCTAGTAGAAATAACTGGTCCAAATCTTTGTTTGCTGGTATTACATTTTCATTTAACAGCTTGATGGATTTTCAGATCCTGTGCCATTTTTTGGTATTGGTGTTGTTACTTTGCTATCAAATATATGGTGAATCCTAAAATGTCCTGAGGGTACACCTTCTCTGTTTCTTCAGAAGTGCTGTGAATACCAGAAAGAGAAAAACTGCTGTGTTGGTTGACCCCAGCCGTGCAGAATCCCCCACTCTTGTATTTAAATTACTTGTTTATAGTTTTGCACACAGACTGAATTTCAGGCAACTACTAATCCTGTTCCAGAGCTTTGGGGGAAATACTTAATATGATTTGGAAGTTGTACTGTATAAAATCAATTTTATTCACTTTGTCATAAAAAGCACAGTCATCTTTCATAGATTTTTGTGATTTCCCCTCCCAACCTATACTTACCCAATATGGGATACTTAGTCTTACTAAGTGCTTTCTGCTAACATTTAATCATAGTGGTGTTTCAAATTTTTAATCACTCTGTACAAATATTATTCCTGTGCCATCTAGCTGTATATTATTTTTCATCTGTTTCTTGAGGAAATGTGACTTACGTTACCGTGCCATTTATCCTGATAACTTTTGGGTCATATTGTCCATATTTGAGAAAGGTGGAGGTCTCAAAGGAAGTTAATTTGCTCTAAGTTTCAATACTACCGCTATTAATTTGCCCCTTGAGAAGAGGGATCCAGATCGACAGCTGTGCTGAAGGATGGCTTGTAGCCTGAAGCCCGTAGTCAGCTGTTGTTTTTGCCATGCTGAAAGGTTGATCGTGGCCTCAGTATCTTGGAGCCAGGGACAGATGTGTGGTGTACCCCAGGCTTATTCAGGAGATGGGAGCTGTGAAAAGATTGAGGCATGGCAGAAGGGGATACCAGCTCATTTCTGTTACTTCTGTGTATCAGTCATAGCCAGAGAGCTGAGTCTGTACGTCATGCTCAGAAAATGTCCAACTCCCCCTTGTCCTCCCCTCTCTCCCAGCTCACCCTACAGTTGCAGAATTGGTAGATCCTCATGCAAGGAAGCCTGAGGGTTTCACACAGCAGGACTGGCCCTTTTGGCTGCGTCCTGTCGTTAGATCAGATTTGGTGTAGAATGAAGCTTCTTCTTTAGTCTCTATCCTTTTTTATGCTGCTCCCAAGATTCTTCTCTTTCATGAAGTTGCATCTCACCTGAACATTTTATGCAGCAATTCCTTTCTCTATATAATGGTTTCCATATGTCTGTTGTATCAAATCTAAATATACCATCTTTAAGCTCCATTTTGATGCCATCTGCTTTTTTGTCCTTCCTTGAAACAAGAGAGATGTAATAAGAAAGTGGTTTTCCTTGATTACACTTTCAATACAAGGCAGTGGATAACATCCAAAATGGAGTTTCACTCGAGAACAGTTTGATTTTGACTTTGTTAATTCTTCAAACAAAGAGCTGTAAATGTATTATTTCTTCTACTGTACACAAAACTTTGCATTTGACTGGTCTGTGTGTCAACTCTAGCTGTGATAAAGAGATACCTGTATAACATTTATATTTTAGGAGAAATAAATGCGTTAAAGATGTCTTGCTCATAGGTAGGAACGTCATATTATCCAGCCTGTATGACTTCCATGTTAAATAAAATTCAGGCTCCAGGATGTTTTCTCTGAAAGGTTGTTGGAAAGGTGAGGAGTACAGATGAAATGATATCATCTCATGTTTACATTCATTATACAGTGCAGTAGTGGGTAGACCTACAGGAAAATAAATTCTACATTTGACTTCCTTCATAACTTCCTTAGTCAATTGTTAGTTCCTTCTGCTGGAGGGAATTTTAGAAAACCATGTAAAACTGGCAGCAATTTAGCTATTACTGTATTCTGCTTTTGAGGGCTTTTGACTATTTATATCATGCAACACTGCAGCAGTATTGTTATAAGCAAAAGATTAAAAAAAAACCCCAAAAGTCAAATAAGTTTCTGTCGTCATCTGTGCTGAATTTTTATCTAATGTGCTTTAGTTTTCTTAGAGGTTTCAACTAATCTGCATGTAATCTCTGTTGGAGAACACTGGCACTATGCCATAAAACTAGGTTTTTCATTTTCCAACATTAACTGCCCTTTTCTATATCCACCTTTTTATAATTCTGTCCATGAGCTTTTCTGTGCCTAAAATTTTCCTTAAGGCTAGAACTGACACAACTTGTTCTATTCTTATCTGTTTCTATGGCATTTCATCCTTTATTGCTTGGTATTTTCTTACACAATTTTCTATGGTTGTTATGGCAACATTAAATAACAAATCTGTTGATTTTCAAATTACATTGCTTTCAAAATGTTGCATGATATTATATTGCTGAGAAAGAGGTGAAATATTTTCAGCATACTTAAGCAAATTAATGTGATTAATTAATTTACCTTGTGGTTTTGCAATGTTGCTGCTTCTAGGCAACTTATTATGCACTGTGATTCTACTTAGGGAAGTATAAATAGAATACATTTGTTGAAGTAGGAGAAACTGTTAAATTGCTGAAAATACTCCTTTGCTATTACTATTCTAATGGCCAGGATCTGGTAAACATGACTGGCTTCTAACATCTCAAACCAGATTAATAGGCATTTAGTTCATAAGAGCTAGGATTCCTTGTGTAATACAGACCATCAAATGACATAAATACAAACTCCCAGAATGGGAGATATTTGGAGATACTAATGTCAAAAATCAACAGAATAAGAAACTTCTCTGAGATTGTATTTAAATCAATAAGAGATACTGACAGAGGAAAGAAGAATGTGGTTTGAGATTGAAATGGGCAAGAATCTAAAACCTCTGTGAATGAGAGTATGAAGTCAGAATCAGTAATGAAAATGGAAGCAACGTTACTTGTTTTACAAAATTAACTCATGGGCCAGTTCCACAATTTTTTTTTTTGTATGCAAGATGATAATGGTGCTACTTTAAAATACCTCTTCCTGGGTTTTAGATTTTAAAATATCGTGAAGTCATTATTTGCATTTTGTATTTTTTAATGGAGCCTTTGGTGAATTTGACATTCACTGTAACAAAATAATTATTTTTTTCCTCTAATGTATTTGATTTTACAGCATTGTGAATGCTCATAGTTTATGAAGTATTTGTATTTTCAAGTTTGTGCAGATANGTTAAAACCTAAGGCATCAGGTGTGTGTGTGAGATGAAATAGGACAATTATAATGAGAACCTTATCTTTTCAGTGATGTCAAAAAAAACGGCAAGATATTGCCTTCTTCATGTCTATAGCATTCTGAAATTGCTGATGTAACTTTTATGGTGATAGGATGTTGGGACATCGAGATTTGGATCGCACTCTGATTTCAGACTGTCAGAATGCAGGTCTCAAAGACATCAGGCAGAAAAAGTAGTATAATTTTTCCTTCATCCAAACCTGAGCTGGCAGTTTTATTTCTTCAAGGAAAAAATAATTGGCTAGTGGATCCACTACTCAGTATGTGGGGTAGTTCAGCAAGGCAGTTTGTATTCAAAACTGCAGCAGCTTTTCAGAACATGGTGGCTTAATGCCAAAAGTGACTTCTCTGTCACCAATAGAATTTACCCAGAAAATAATTTAAGTTCCAAATCATAGTACATCTCTCTCTTTTGGGTGACTAGGGGCGATGATACTAGTACTGGGGATTCTTTAAATAATTACATTTTTGAGGTTATGATTGCTGCTGCATGGTAATGCCAGGTTTTAAACTATCTGAGGTAGTGTTGTTTTCTGCTTTTGACGGATGTAGAAGTTATAAAGATACTCACGATTGCTCCCCATTCCCGCATCCTTCTGCCACATAAGGGTAATTTCTCTTGCATCAATTCAAGAATGCATGCTGTATATTTACATGCCTTTCTGAGAGTAGCGTTTCTTTGACCGTAAATCCTAGTGCACACGTCCAGACATGTGTGATAACTGGATCAAGAAATAATCCATGTGCATTGTTAAATTAATATTTAAAGTCCAGGACAGATATGCAGTCTTTTGACACTAAACCTGTGTTTCCCTGCATCTGTTTAAGCTCATGCATATTCATCAGATCTGTCAGTGATAAGGGAGTTATTCACCCGCTTTCTATTCTTACAAACTGAACAATGACACTTAATACATGACCAGCCCTACAAATTTGTGCTTTGTCTCTCATCAGTGTTGTATCTTTGAATACAGGATACCATTCAAACTGAGGAATAGATGTTGTGTAAGCAGAAACCCCAGTGATGTACTCTAAATAAATTGTGAGGGCATATATTTTTATCTTTACTTTGGAAAGGCACTGGTATGAAGGTGGTCAGAGCTACTGAACTGCTTTTACAATGCACTGCAGATTGAAATAAATTTTTCTTTGGCTTTTAATTATTTCTGGAAGTACAGTTGTGAAACATAATTTTATTTAAAGCTAAGCCTGTGAACTGTATAGCAGCTGACTGCATTGAGCATGGATTTTGTTTGAGTGCTGACATCTCTCATGGGAGGAATGCATTTGTGTAGCCCACATTTTCCTTACGCTTTTTATGTGGTCTAGGAATGTGTTGGATGGGAGTTCATGTTGTTTCCTGCCCTGGTAGTTAGGTTTGGAAATAATATAGATTAGGCCTTTGGTTCTACTTCAGTTTCCAAATTGTGAACACAAAATCAATTCTAAAACCTGGATTAAATTCCCAAGAGTTTTTCTTGAGAGGGGTTTAGACTAGGAGTTACAGACGACAGATTACCAGTGTTCTGCACTCAAAGATGGAACATTACCAGTGTTCAAGTGCAGTGTGTGTAACCTTCTCACTGTTGATATACTATGCAATGGATAAGATTTTATAATTATTTTCTTTTTCTTTATGGGTTTTTAAGTCTAGAAAACTGAACCCTTAATTGAACCCTTGATAATCATTCAAGAGATGGATTGGAAAACCACCAGAGAGGCCAGAAAGATTCTTCTGAGACTTGGTTGCTATCATAAGGGTTTGCAGAGCTCGTACCATTCCTGAGTTGTGGGCTCTGTAAATGTCATCATTCACTCCAGAGGTGCGCAAGGGGAACAGTGAGCACTCTAAATTTGAATGGGGATTCATGAATGGCGTTGGCACAGAAGCTTGTACAGTACCTGTTTGCATTGAGGAGTGGGTCTAAGCTATATCTGCAGATTATGGTCTGAAAAACCTAATTAAATAAACTAATGTTGCTCTGTTCTCTGTGAGAAAGCAAGTGGATAAATACTGTAGACCTTCCTAGGAGATAATTCTGTGAAGAAAGAACTGTGCTAATTGTTGGCTTGATTGCACTGATGTTTGAGTCATAGACAAAATGTTTGATACGAAAATATTTCTTTGGCACATGATTTTGGCAGTTCTGGACTGAGTAAGTGAATATGCCACTGAATCATTGCATCTTAATGAATAAATGTAGTTTCTAAATTCATACAGAGTGGGCATCACACTTCTCACAAGGTGGATTGTGTTTTAGAGTCTAGATTTAGATTTTGGTTAAGTGTACTGTTCAGTGTCTAGATTCCCTGGATTTCTTGTTCATTAAGATGAGTGGTCTATTCTTTTTAATTTAGTGTTGCTCTTAGTTGTATGTTGGTACATGAAACTCTTGATTAATGTGTTTTGACATGACAGATTATCATGATTATCTTGTTCTGTATTTTCAGGATATTTTTAGTATGTTATTTGCAGTAGAGTGGCCTGCTACATGTTTGTAAAATAGGTGATACTGTATGTTATTTAAAAGCTGCTAGCTAAGTGGTGTTATTCATAGATTATCCCTTTTTGTATTTGTTCATTTATTTTACATTTAATTTAGTCTGGATTAAAAGCGGGGCAGTAGATGTCCACGAGATTTAGCCAGTCATACAGTGGATTTCATCAGGTTCATTAAATATTATTTGATAATGTTTATTTATGATGTGTTTTCCAAATGTGTGGCAGGTGCATTTTGACAAAAGAAAAACTAAATCCACTTTAATTAACCAGCTGAAACTCTGTAGTGCCTGATTGATGTGATTTATAGATAAGACTTCAGTAGAAGGCACTATTAGGAAGTTAATAAACTATCATTTTGGTGTAAAGAGATTTTTAAAAATCTGCTCAGTTCTTGAGCACAATAAAAGAGTTTCCTAAACAATTTTTACCAGTTTTTGTAACATTAAAACTTCCTTCAGCAAATGAAATCTCCAGCCCCTGTGGTTCAGCAAGCTGCTGAACGCCACGCAGGAGTGGAACAGTACCCTTCGCCTTCTGGGGGTGCCATGGTCCATGATGCTGCTATGGGGCACCCAAATCTTTTAGGGAAACTGTGAACCACATCAAACTAAGTAATAGCCAGGCAGTTCCGGCAGGGCATGAAGGATTCCCAGAAGGTGTTTGAGGAAGGAGTTAAGAATTTTTGAGGAACTGTGGACCGAGACACATTCTTTAAAAGCCAACAGTGCTTCTCTTTGATCTTTAAAGTTGTACAGAAAAGAAAATCTGGTGCTGTCCGGCAAAGATGCTGGTTGCTTCAGGCTGGGGGCTGGATTCTCTCCTCCCAGTTCGCTGCAGTCAGTCCCTATGTGCAGCGTGCATGGGCTGTGTGTTGGTGCTTAAGCACGTTCAGGTGCGCTTGGCTGTCGTCCTCCCCCAGTTCCTCTCCCAGGGTGATACCCTGCAGGCATCCCTGAGGCAGGGTTCTCCTCTCTGCCAAAGGTTTCAGTTAAATCTTTCTGCTTGGACCAGTCTTTATGGGTTGCTGCAAGTTCAGATTCCACATTTACTGATGTTTTGCAGGACTCTTTCAACTGATATCTTGGTTTTCTTGGGAGTTTCTTGCTGCCTTTGCTGTATTTTCTTGCTTCTCCCAGTGATTAATAAACCTCATAAATTGCCCTGAGTTTTTGGACTGTAGGATTTTTTCTGTCTGTCTTGTGTCAGTAGTGATTGAAACCCATCCTCTCTCGTACGTGACTTCGAGAAAGCTTTCTGCGTGAAATAAACCCCAGCAAACAGTATGTCTATAATTTTTCCATTTATTTAAGATAATTTGTTATTTTCCTAGGTCCTTTCTGAATTTTAAAGTAAACTGAATTTTCTTCTTTATAAAGAATATAACTAAGTCAAGGTTTCCCAGCAAATAAGATACAAATTTGTGGGTGCGTTTTGGGTTTGGGGGTTGTGTCTCTCTTCCAACAGACTTTTCCTGTTAGGAATATTTAGTTTTGTTTTGAGTATCAACCTTCTATGCTTCTCAAAAGATTGGGATTCACTTGTATTATCCTGTAGTAGGACACTAAGGTTTGAGGCTTAAAATTCTTTTAGCCTCTTGCATTGCTCTCCAGGTTAAATGCTTTTCTGGGTCTGAGGGTTATTGCTGGGCATGCATTGTGTGTCATAACTCACTATTAAATGAGTTTCCATTTTTCTTCCTATTTTAAAAATAATCTGAAATGGACTATTGAGGAAAAATAAATTATATCATTATGTATTCAATGAATTTTTAGATCTTAATACAGCTTTTTTTTAACCTCAGGGCTTGTACTTCGAGTTACTTGTCTTCACTTTTCACTGTAGTTTTGCATTTACAAAATATTTTAGCAAAACTAGGAGCATCTTTCATTTTTTAATTTATCTTTACAATGTTTTGGTGTCTTAACTAAATGGTTTTTTTAATGGTTTCTCATCCCTAATAGCTTAAATCTTTGTTCTTAATACAGCTTGCATTTATGTGTAGATTAGTAGAATTTTACAAAAATAGAATACTTTTATTTTCTGAACATTTTTTAAGTGCTCTTTTCATGGAAGAATCAGATGTCAGGGAGGTGGTGCCTTAACTTGAGAAAACATTTTGATCTGAGGGTAACATTTGGGTTTATGTAGCTGGATGATAGCTGCAGTAGCTGAAATGTGATATGGTGAATTCAAGGGCACTGTAATTTACCTGCTGATAGCTGAGCTCAGTATGAAGGATAATTTAGAAGCACTTTCCCTGGAGAGCAACAGATTAATAAAGATAAAATGCTGACTTTTTCATGCTACTTACTTGCTACACTAAGGGCTTTAGCTAAAGAATTCCTTTACCTTTTAAACCCTTATATCTTTCCTTGATAATATTTGAAAGGATGTTTTGGAGATTATTTTGTTCGGTTTTTCTTCCCGTGCTTTTTTTTTTTTCCTCCAAAAGCAGAAGGGGCTGGGGGGGAAATCCTGCATATTTTTAGATCAGGTGTGGTAGCTACTTTGCCATCAACACCGTGTGGATATATTTGCAATGAAGTTTAAACAGCATGGTGAGTATCCAGATGGAGTGTGTTTCCTAATCTTTAGCTTATTTACTCTGTTGGGAGCTTCCGTAAACATTTATAGTATTCTTCAGGACAAACTGCACAATTAAGCTTGAGATTCCTGGTATAGAAAATCACAGTATATAAAAAGCCATCAAGATTTTCTCTTAAGGGATTTCCAACTGTGAATTTTTGCCTGTGATTCCCTAAAAGTAGTTTTTAAAATGTCTGTGATGGATGATGAAATTCTAAAGAGAAGATGATAGCAAATTAAAGTGTCAAGCTTCAGTAGACCCTAGCCTGTAGTGTAACAATATACACAGTGTAAATGACATAGGAAAGAGAGAATGGTAGGACTTTTTCCTTCTGTACACTTAAACTTATTTTTTACACTTTTCTATGAGATACTAAAGATTTGATCTCAAAGGTACTTATTAATGGATCTTGACTAGCTGCAGGATTTTTGAGATGCATTGCTTCAGTTTATTTCCCCATGTTCAGGCTCTTCCCTGGTGCTTTATTTGTTTTAGTGAACACTATATACCTAATAGCTACAAGAACACCAGATGCTACAGTAGGTAAAAACAATGTAAACTATATTTGAAATGCGTAGGGAATTATAAAGCATCAATGCACACTGCCTTACCGTTTTGTCAGGAACTGGGTAAAATTGCAACAGGCAAAAGTTGACATTATTGCTAATTTTACACTGCTGTTCATGATAATCTGTGCTTTTCCTTAGATTTCAGTTCCAATAGTTAGGATTGTTCATTAAAATTTTTGACTACTAGATGTTTTTCCCCTGAGCTTTTTAGCCTTTTTAATTGCAGAAATATTTAGATTTTAGCTGCCTCCTGATGACTTAGAAATGAATAGGAAAATAAAAAGACACCTCCCTTCTCCTAAGAACATCTTATTTTAGGAATCTAATTTTAAAGGTAATTTAATGAAGGTAAATGTCTCAGCTCATGATTTTTGAATTTTAGTGCTGGCAGTATTTAATGTGCTCAAAGGAGAGCCCTGGGCAGTATTCAAAAGAGGCATGCAAGTGATGGTATGAACTAATGCTACAGAAAACTCTGTTTTGTTCCTCGTGATGATTTCTACTGAAATGTCACTTTGTATGAAGCTAAGAAAAGTCTTCTAGAGCTGAAAAATACTGATGGTAGTGACTGAGATTTAATTTTGTGTTGCTAAAATTACATTCAGCTTTAATGTTAGAGCAGAGAGAATTCTACTAGTGAAAATAGGGATTAATAATGGAGAATTTATATACAATTTTATCCCTGGAAAAACATTTAAAAAATACATTAACTTGTCCATCTTTAATTTTCTCTCATATGCTTATTTTACCCTCCAAGATGCTTAAGATGACTGCAGTCCTGTGGAATGGACTTTGGCTTTTGACAGTGAAGTTGTCAGTCCTTCTCTTCTATAAATCGTTGCAGTAAATGAGGTCCCTTTTATATTTGTATAACTTTGTGCATTGCAACAAGGATTCTTGCTCTTCAGACACCCTGAAATAAATGCTCTCCCTCCATTCCCCATCCAAGTTTGTTGTGACCAGTTTGCTCCCTATAGTGACCGCAGGGGTGGGGATGGAAGCAAGTCAGAGCTCTGGTGTGTGGCCAGCGGGTGCCTGAGACAGCTTGTCCTCACCTGACACTGCTTAGACAGGGTCAGCAGGATTTGCTGTATAAGCAAACATAAAGAAGTTCTCCTCCTGTTGCTGCACAGGAACAGCTGAACAGACAACAGTAGCTGTGGAGTATTTCCTTGCACACAAGCGTGTGACAACTTTTTCACTAGTGAGATTCACAGATTTTGGATGTGAATTCATAGTAGAGATAAATTGGTCAGAAAGGTCCACCTTGTACCATTTGGATTCTGACTCAAGTCTAACTTTTTATACCAGTAAGAAAACAAAGAGTTTGAAGCCATCAGTGGAGCTGATTCCACTAGAGAAAAGAAAACTCTACTCAGCAGAGGGAGGTGAACAGCTGGAGAGAGTTTCTGTTACCTGAGACCACTTGCACACAAGACAATCCAAGATACGCACTGGTTAAATCTTAGAAGGTGCTCTGGGCAGCCCCCTTTTGCAGTTGCCATTGATGTAATTGTTGTTAGCCATTCTGTTGATAATTCATATTTTAAGAATTACTAGCAGATGGGAAAATAGATGACTCAGAATATAGTATTAACAATCCGTATTTTTTTAATCAAAGGCCCCTAATAGGCATGTTGCATGTAAGATTCATTTAAGCAGTTGCTAGGAAGAATTTGTTTTTTCAAGTAAACACAACAAACTTGATACAGATTACTTTTTGATTGAATATCTACCTTCTTAATGATTTAAACCCTGAAAATACATTTGCTTGTTTTTGGCTGCACCAGCTAAATAATTTACTTCGATAGACTGGAGGTTTGCAATGATAACTCATGCATTATGGAATTAGTAATGAAATCTACTTTTATCATATTGAAAACATAATTGACATAGAGGTTTTATTTACCTCTCTTGCTGTCCAGAATGGATTAAGATTATAGTGTTTTACATCCACCACAACTTTGGCTTCCACCCCTTGAAAAGTTTGGATGGCTACAGGTATGTGCTGGCCAAGCATGGCTATTGAGTTCCAGACCCCCTCACCTAAATCCATGGATCACAAGCACCACCAAGTATCTTGGATCTATGTCCTTCCTTCTGACTCCTGTTCTGGACACACGGGGAAGCCACTAGTCAGGATTTACATTGTACTCTTTGACTTCATGACTTCCGAGAGTTCATTTTTGATGGCACTTTATCTCCTTCCATCTGAACTTATTGCTACAGAACTCAGGTCTGTAGACAGGAATGCACACCTATTTTCCAAGTGCCCCTTTTGGCCGGAATTTTCATCAATATGAGGGTTGTAAACAAATTATGTAAGATTGTGGGTCCTCCCACAGGCAGTAGTGTTGACTGCAAGTAATTATTCTTTGGTTTGCTGAAAATAGTGGTCCGAATGAACCTTGTCCATATGGCATGCAAGAAGTTAGACCAAAAGACAAAAAAAGTAAAACTTGTGGCACTTCCCTTGCAGAAGTTTGATTCTGGGAGGTGACTGCATCAGTATGTGAGGAAGGAGTTCCTTGTATGTCACTGTTTAAAGATGTGTGGAAAAAACAAACACCTGGAAACAGTACTGACCAGAGGAAGAATGTTTTCTGCATAGATATATTGGGTTACTGTGGCCAGGTGTTGGTAGCAGAGTGGCTTCTCTGAGGAGGTTCCAGAAGCTTCCCCTGTGTCCAGCAGAGCCAGTGCCAGCCAGCTCTAGACCTGCCCCTGGCCAAGGCTGAGCCAGTCAGGAATGGTGGTAATGCCCCTGTGATAACATATTTAAGAAGGAAAAAAAAGGTCATGAGCTGTGGTAATTGCGGCCAGAGAGGAGCAGAGTTGAGATGATGTGAGAGCAACAACTCTGCAGACACCAAGGTCAGTGGAGAAGAAGTGAGGGAGGAGGTTCCAGCTCCAGGCCCTGGAACTGAGGTTCCCTTGCAGCCCCTGGTGAGGTGCCTGTGCCCCTACAGTTCATGGAGGTANACATATTTAAGAAGGAAAAAAAAGGTCATGAGCTGTGGTAATTGCGGCCAGAGAGGAGCAGAGTTGAGATGATGTGAGAGCAACAACTCTGCAGACACCAAGGTCAGTGGAGAAGAAGTGAGGGAGGAGGTTCCAGCTCCAGGCCCTGGAGCTGAGGTTCTCTTGCAGCCCCTGGTGAGGTGCCTGTGCCCCTACAGTTCATGGAGGTAAATGGGGATGCAGAGATCCACCTGCAGCTCATGGAGAAGACCCACACTGGAGCAGGTGGATGCTGGAAAGGGATTTGTGAAGCTGTGGGAGGCCCATGCTGGAGCAGGCTCCTGGCAGGGACCTGCAGACCTGTGGAGAGTGGAGCCCATCCTGGAGCAGGTTTCCTGGTAGGACTTGGGACCCTGTGTGTGACCCACGCTGGAGCAACCTGTGGACTCCTGTCCTTGAGCAGCAGCAGAAACAACATGTGATGAACTGATCAAAACGTCCATTCCCTGTCTGCCTCTGCTGCTGGGGGAAGGAGGTAGAGCTGGGAAGGAGGAAGAGGTGGAGGGAAGGTGTTTTTAAAGGTTCATTTGGCTTCTCGTGATCCTGCTCTGATTTTGTTATAAGTAAATTTAATTAATATCACCGATTCAGTTCTGTGTGGTCCATGATAGAATTTGGTGAGTAATCTCTCCCAGACCTTATCTCAAGATCATGAATCTTTGTTGTATTTTCTCTCTCCTGTCCAGTTGCAGGAGTGATAGAGCAGCTTTGGTGGGTGCCTGGTATCCAGACAGGGTCAACCCACTACAACAGGAAATACTCTTCTGATGACATGCTAATTTGCACTGTATTCAACAAACCTTGTGTGATCATGCTGGATTATTTTAAACCCCAGACTGATTAGCAGTGGCCAGGGCAGTGCGCCTTTCTGTGGAGCGCTTGTAGCTCTGGCCTGTGCTCTGATGGCAACTGGAACGCTTCATGCCCGGAGCTGCCTCAACTTTTGGATTTTTACTGTATCCCAGCTTAATGAGGACGGTCACATTAAGAAAAGCTTGCTAATGTTTCCTTATCTGTGGTTCTGCTCCTTTTTGACTTCTATGTGTGGCCTTTCCTGGAAAAGCCTCTAACCTATTACAAATAAGCTGAAAAATTAACAAGGAGGAGTTAAATGATTGGTGTTCCATTTGCTAAAAGTTTGAGATAAAGTGTACAAGTTTCCAGACTTACTGGTCTCCCAAGCGTGTGGCTGAGTTGCCTTTTCCAAAGATTATAACTGAAAATTGTAGTTCAGTTAGAAGGTTAATTATGCTTTTATTCTGAACTGTTTGTGCCAACTTAGGTCGGTGCTGCTGAAAGATACTTCTGCCACTGGAAATTTGGGTCGACGGACCTCCTTTCTGAAAGCTTGTCTTCCAGGATTTCCCCCTGGATCAGGGGGAGGAGACGGTCGAGGCAGGAGCTGCTGGCACTCAGCTTGCAGCACTGGGAGCTTGTCCCATAAGGATGACTGTTTTCTGGTCTCTTCATAGGCAAAGTTGATTTCCCTTGCTCTAGCAAAGCAGAGAATTTCAGTGAGGTTTCTTTGCATGTGACTGTGTCTTGAGAATACATCAACTTTGAGGAGAAATAGTTCAGTGTCACCTGGATCTGGCAGTGATTTGACTTCCTTGTTTAATTTGCTTCCCTTATACATAGTCGCTCTCTTTAATGATTGGGTTAACAAATGCACCTTTAAAGAGAAAAGTTTTTTCTTTGTACACCTAATCTTTCTTCTGGAAAAGTGGGTGTGTATACTCACTCCAAATGGCTGTGTCTGTATGTGGCATTATAAGTTGGAGTTTGGACTATTGCTTTCCCAAACCCATGTGATTACCTGGTGAAATAAAGGGTGCCAGTGAAGGTAAACACTGCTACAAGAAATTCCATTCACTAATGACCTCTATCTTGGGAGTGGCCCATCCTGACACTAATTGCTGTCTCTTGTGTGGTTGTGGGTGTTTGATCTCTGAAAGGACGTGACTGAGTCCATTATGTGGAGTGGCGGAAATTGAACTATCTATTACTGTCACACAAATGCTATCCCGATTACCATTGTAATTGCAACAATTTAATTGTTACAGTTAAAAGCTTTTTAAAAGTTACTGAAATATAATTTAAAGCCTTTCTGAATTCCTGTAGCTTGTACTGCTGAATGCTTCTCTCTCCCTTTCCATTAATGCCAGTAGCCCCAGTAGTTACAACAATGAGCTACTCGGTGAATTATTTATGGCAGTCTAAATTGCAAACTGTTTGCAAGTGGAAGTAAATGAATGCTGAGCTCTATTGCTTTAAGAATTTGAATCAAAATATTTATCATGCAGGGCAATAAATTACATAGGACTAATTAAATATCTTGTTTGAGTTGTTTCTAGACATCTTATTTATTTGCTGTTGCGTTCAGTGTTTGGATTATTGCAGGCTTTTAGGGTTTGTGAGGTAATACCTATAGCACAGAGAGGAGTCAAAGAAATATATTTTTAAATTTGCCAAGGAGACATATGTGTACGGAGACACACACACATTTCCCAGATTCAGCTGTGGCTGAGTAAGTGGTTTTCTCATCTGATGTCAGATAGGTGAAACTTTCCTAACTCTTCTGTTTTCTGCCACTTTCTTCNTAGGTGAAACTTTCCTAACTCTTTTGTTTTCTGCCACTTTCTTCCTTTAAATATCCTGAGCATCAGCCGTTCATATAGATGAGTACTGTGGCTATCTGGATCTCCTGGGTGACATGTCTGAGATAATTCTGAAAGATTCGTAGTCTCTGGCTTAAAAAATTAATTTTCTTTATATTTTAATATTCTTCCCAGCTGTCTGTGATCTTTAAAGAGTAGTTAATTCTGTTGGCTGGCTCTGTTTCTTGATTGAAATTTAAATAAAAACTCACCCACCACATTCTTCTCTGCTGATTTATGAAAAATATTTTTTGGGGCAGAATAATTATGTGATTACATCAGTTGGAGTCTATTCTGTGCAGTTTAAGCCTGATGTCTACGGTGGTGACTGAGAGAGAATAAGTGGCTGTCCAGACTGGTCAAGAGCGGGTAGGGCCTTCATCACTGGCAGCTCTCACAAAACACACGCACAAAATTATTCTGTGTCTACCTGAAGCATTTGCTGGTCTGTGGAGCCCCAAATGCATTATTCCTGTCACATGTGCTAAATACATTATTCCTGTCACACGTGGGTTTATTGCTCCTCTCATCTGTGCTGCGTTGGGATCAGTTAAACAGTGGAGTCAGCACTGTCATCTCTTCCCATTATACTTAAAATCTCTGACACTTAACTCCTCTAAGAGAATATCTTTACTGAAAAGTGTGTCATGTCCCACTTACATATACCAATGGGCTAAAATATAAATAGAACAGTGCAGGTTTTTAATCTTTTCTTTCTCTGAAAATGAAAAGGTCTTTTTCTGCAAAAGTCTTGGTGACTGAGAAATTCCTTTCCCCCATCCTTTTTTCTATATGTCAGATGGGCGGAGTGCAGTAAACTGGATGCCTTGGGAGGCAAGTCTTCCTTGATAAGGAGAAGCATCCTTGGGAGGGAGCAAGGGAGGGCAAACAAAGTGTCCAAAGGAGGGCAACAAAGATGGTGAAGGGTCTGGAGGGGAAGCCATATGAAGAACATCTGAGGTCACTTGGTCGGTTCAGCCTGGAGGAGACTGAGGGGAAATCTCATTGCTGTCTACAACTTCCTCATGAAGGGAAGAGGAGGGGCAGGCACCAGTCTCTTCTCTGTGGTGCCCAGTGACAGGACCCAAGGAAATGGCCTGAAGTTGTGTCAGGGGAGGTGTAGGCTAGATATCAGGAAAAGGGTGGTTGGGCACTGGAACAGGCTCCCCGGGGAAGTGGTCACAGCCTCAGCCTGACAGAGTTCAAGAACCTTTCGAACAATGTTCCCAGGCACGTGATGCCACTCTTGGGGCCGTACTGTGCAGGGCCAGGAGTTGGACATTGATGATCCTTGTGGGTCATTTCCAACTCGGCATGTTCTGTGATTCTGTAAGACCAACATTGCTGAGCATATCTGAGGTTTCATACGGGTCTTGGGATCTTTGGTCCTCAAAGATATTTTGATATCTGGGGTTTAATTCTCTTCTTCACTAGGAATCTTATGGTTAAAATGATGTTGCATGAAAATGTGCATCTTTTCCATATGCTCTGCTATGCATTTCTGATATGTCTGCTCTCTTTATTATGACTTTAAGTTATTTGTTTACTATGTACAGTGTGGTCTGTTCGTAGAAGTCATAATGGTGGGATTTGGACTGTATGTAGCAGTATGTGTTGCTAATTTGTATGCTTCAATTGCTGATAAAAATCAAGATCAAAAGTAGCAGTTCATTCCTTGGGGAAAACAGATCAGACTGTGTTGATGGAAGCCTGCCCTAGATTCATGAATGAAGCATTGACTCATTAGTAGCTGATTCAGAAAATTGTTTTTTTTTTACCCATGAGTTAGGTAGTGTGCTTGTTTGCAGTGTCAGAATATTTGCAAACAAAATAAAGATTATCCCTTTCTTAAGAGGAAGTTATATGTGCTATTTGAAATTTGTTGATATTTTTCATAGTGGTGAAGAAAAATTGGCACATCGGCAGCTCTGACAAGAGAGAAGTGCAGAAAGGCACTAAATTACATCAGGAAAAAAAACACATAGGCCAGACAAAGAACGCATTTCAAATGCAGATCATTCCCTGCAATAGCAGGTGGAGCAGTAGTGCCCAACGTGCCCCAGTATCTGACAAGACTCCAACCTTTGTTGGCAGCAGCCAGCAAGGCAGTGAAATCATTTACATGTTGCATGACCAGTCACTTTTAATGAGTGAAATGTAATGAACCACTAAACATTTTGAGAAAATATTTTGGGAAAAAAAAGAACTTGGTCAAAGGTCACCCCCCATGAATTCAGGAAATTATTTCATGTATTACGTAAACACTGTTAGCAATTTGTTTTGACTAGTGCTGACATCAGTCTGTTGAGAAAGACAGGTCTTATCAGAAAGTACCCCTAAATACCTGTCAGGGTATTACTTACAGCAGCTGTCTATTTTTCAGGCTTCTATAAGAGACAGAAGTTCAGTAAGAAGTGTTTGATTATGCAATATAATTTATAATTGATAATTTATATACATGAGTGTGTGTGTATATATATATTTGCATTCTGTGGCATGCTTTTTTCAGCCTAATGAGTTAAACTCCAGCCATGTGTTTATTTGCGATTTATTTGCAAGGTTTGCAAAGGTTGATTTTTTTTTTTTTTAAATGTACTATGTGTGTTTGATTTCGTATGCTGTTATTTACTGTGGAACACAGGCTTTTGGCTATATCAACAGTTATGTATAAGTGTACATACACTCTTAAGTGTGTAAAAACCCTGCAGCTGTAAATTAAAGGCTTATGAAAGGAAGTGGTTTTTCATTTTTGTTGAAAACAGTTTCTAATATTTCTTGTGCGGCTGTTTTTTTGTTTGGTTGTTTTACAGTTAAAGAATCTGAGTTTAGAAGAATTACAGATGAGATTAAAGGCTTTGGACCCTATGATGGAACGAGAAATTGAAGAGCTTCGTCAGAGGTACACTGCAAAGAGGCAACCTATCCTAGATGCGATGGATGCGAAGAAACGGAGGCAGCAAAATTTCTGAGTTGGTTTTACTTTCAAACATAATGCTCTGAGTCAGTGTGGACACTGGTAACTCTGTAAGTCGGAAGGAATTTGATTATGAGAGTTTTCAAAAATCCAATCTGTTAAATTTTCCTTCACAAGCAGTGACAATTGGAGCAGTCAAGAACGTACATATGGTGTTCTGCGAAGGCAGTGAAACACATTACCACTTGTTTGGCATTTTCAAATGTTCAATGTAATAGAAGTTTAATCTATTACTTCCCAATTTTTTCAGGTGTGTAGTGGTAACTTGGTGTTGTACATTGGGAATTGTGTTTTGGAGCACCTGGAATGATTTCTTGATTGTGCAACACTACCGAGCCTTATATTGCAATGTATTTTTCTCCCACTTAGTAGCATATTTATTATGTAATCTTTGGTTATCCTATTTATTTTATGCCTGTTTTCTGTTGGGAAGTATTAGGATAATATTGTGGAGAGCAGAGTCAAATTAGATAAGATTGGTATTGTAGTATAATGAAAAGCTGCTCACCACTGGATTATCTTTTAAAACTCCAATTTCAACAAGTATCCCGATTCAGGACAGCACTTGAACATGTATCCAGCCCATTCATAGCAGTAAGATTTAGGAATAAAGTAAGTAGTAGGCACATGTTTTTCTGCTCTCCTGAATCTGGGACTGCTGTAGTTGAGTAGTACAGTTGTTACACTACAGAGCATTCTTTGAGAGGGTATTTCTGTCATTTGTATGCACACTGAGTCAGCTGTCATTAAACAAGAAAACAAGTGCCTAATCAGTTTTAATTTTTGTTATTCAGGAGAAGCAATACTTACAGTCACTCCTTCAGTGTAAACTTCCAATTGCTATTGCAATTCTGACCAGTATAAACCTCTATTTTGCACCGTAGTTTTATAATGAAGTAACAGCTACACTTTCTGGATATGTTTTTTGGTTCCTTTGGGGTTTTTTTAATCACTGTTTTGAGGGGAGAGGGGAATTATTAGTGCTTTGGGGTTTGTTTGTTTTCACGTTATAGCTGCAAAGGGATAGTAATTTAAAAACCAAAGAAAATAAATTGAATACTTATATTTAATAAGTATAGAAAAGAAGCAATATTTAATAGTGTTCTGAGGCGTTTGTCCTGCAATTGCTAAACATTCAAAATTCCTATTGTCTTCTGTTGGTAGATTTTGGGGAATCAGAAATGCCGGACCAAGATCTTAATAGCTTTTTACAAGTTCTTGTCTGGTTTATGTTGTGGAATATCTATTCGTAGAATTTACAACATTGTGAGAAATATTTCAACTTAGCAGAAAATGTGATCCACTCTCTGAACAATTTACTGTGTTCTCTGTTGAAATCTTTACTGTTGTTGCCTTGTATGTAAATAACTTCACTGTGATAGTCAGACTTCTTTAAACAATACCGCTGAGAAGACCTTTACATTCAGCCTTCAGCTGTTAAACTTTTAATAGTGACTACTGTAAGGGCATCTTCTGTTAAATGTTTTCTGGAAGTTAGTAATCATCTCATACCTCTTAACGTTAATTGTCAGCATATGTGGACCATTTAGAGGGAACGGTGCAGGTTTTGGAAATGATGCATTATGTCACAAAGCTTCTGCCAATGGAAACAAGAAGTGCTTCCAGGATCAGCATTCTGCAGCCATGCTGGTACCAGTACTTGGATTTGAGCCGTATACAGCCGTCGCTGTCCTTGCCAGTCTCCGTGTGTTTGCATGCACACCACACTCTGACATGTAAACCCTGGGGTCAAATAAATCTTAATGGTGATTGTTAGCACGTCCTTATCCTCAACTCTCTTCCATTCCTTGTGAAAATGCAAGAACACAGAAGATCCATAAAAATTACTTTAGGCAAGATAAATGCACCTGGTAGTCTTACGCCTCATTTATACAATGAAATGATGTAAAATAAAAAATGGTATAAACATCACTGTGTCATTAGATTATAATCATAATGCAGGAAAAAAGAACAGTACAACTTCCCCCTATTAGTATGATTCTTATTTATTTCAAGTAATTTCTACTTCTTGAACTTTCATTCTGAAAAACTCAGATGTGTGTGCATACATTGATTTGTGTAGATATACACACATATATATTCATATCTCTCTCTATATAAGAGAAAATATAAAACAGGTTTAAACCATCAGGAGAGGAACCTAGCTTGCCTTTTCTTGGTGTGCCTTTTAAGCAAAGTGTCATTGTCTGGACACTCTTACCTGCATCCTCAGCAGCTAGATTTTCCCTTACTCAAACTTTTCTCACCAAAACTAAGACTTTGAGTTTGAATAATGTGGCTTTACAGTGTAATAGACAATGATATGAAATTATCACAGATTTCCTATTTTGTGTATTCTGAAAACTTCAGTTAATATGGTACCCTAAAGATGAATTGCATATCCTGAGGGCCTCCATTAAAAGGCTGTTTTAGACTAGAGCTGTTCCAGTCTGACATCTGAAAGCTATCAGAAGGTAAAGGACATCCCTTTCTTCTATCCTGGTGAGTCTGCATAGAAACAACTCAGACTTTGTGCACTTGCATGCACACAGGAATGGAATATACATGCATGAGAAAAATCTGAATGCCATGGAATAAACAAATAAAACAAGCTACTTAAAAGGGCGAAAAGTAGCGTCTCATGTACTGTAAACTGGGTACATACAGGATGTTTGTGACCAAAGAATACTTTTCATGAATTAATATGAAATTAGTATGCTGCCATTGTGGTATGGTGCAGACTGCAGTCAGTGAAAGAGCTGCCTTAGGCTTCAGCAGCCAGCACATGCAGCTGTAAATTCTGTGCAAGCATTAACAGAGAGAAATAGGTTTTGTACTGAGAGATGGATGCAACTTATTTTTTCTTTCTTCTGTTTATGTAAATGAATCAAATCATCCATGTTGATGACTACACATCTCTACTGGAGGAGGAGCATCTCTGTAAAGGAAAGCCAATAGTACAATAAATAAGATACTTTAAAAGCAAGCCTTGCAGGAAATCTAATAGAACTACTGACAAGTTAACCTTCAGTAAGATTTTAACCAAGGAATTTCTTGTTTGCTTCTGACTTTGTATGTTTAGGTTTAGTAAGTTAAAACAATTTTGAAAAATCATTGCTTATTACTAAACATTTTTAATAAAAGCTAATTTTTCATGTATAATTGTCGACTTGTTCATTCTAACTGAAGCAAAATTATCTTAATAGTAACCATTAATGTTCATTTCCATAGTAATCCCTCATGTTTTGTTTTCTTTCCATAACACTGTGAGCACAGAAACCCACATCTCTCAAAGTCAGCTTTGGAAAGGATTTTTCCAGATCACAACGTTGCTGCAAGAACTAGAAGACTGAGGATCTCATGAAAGTAGATCAGGCCAGGAATCTTCAGTTCTCTCTGGAAATCCCTCTCTTTTCAGTCTGATGTTGCTAAAGACCTAATCCTGAGAGAGCTGAGCATCACCCAAATATCTTGGCCGTCTTCTTAGACATTCTTTACTTGGAGGTACTGGTGGACATAAGGGGTTTGAGTTGTTCCTTTGTCATTCTCATCACACTAAAAAAAGGAAGGTAATGGGTAGGCTTAAGTAGGAAAAGTGGCTACATTTAATGTCTTGAATATAATTCCATTGCCCACTTCTTTTCTGATTTTTAAAAATTATTCTCCGAAGAACTTGCCCACAAATACATTTTAGTAAAAGGAACTCATGACCAATGCTCCTTACTGAACCACGGGATGTTTGAAGTGACAAAAGTCTACTGCTAATCTGAATTAATCTGACATTTATTGGATAGTATAATTATTTACTGTTTATTTACAGTAAGTAATAGCTTGTCTGCATTGCACAGTGTATTCTGATGAGAGTGCACTGTAGCTCAGTCTGCTGCTCCATTCAGTGTGTTGAACTTTCGGATATAAATACGGCTCATGGTGAGTGAATCCCTGCCCAAGTACATGAGATAGCCTGACTCCACTGAAAGGCACTGGTGCTTCCAAGCTCGATGTGTACTGTACAACTTCTGTAGAACACTTGGTGTGCATGTGGCTCTGTCTGTGCAGTATGGTGAGGGTTAATTTTTCTTAAGTGTATACCTGGTTATGAAGCTAATCAAAAAGACCTCACGAGGTAAGAAAGGCTTTATTTCTTCGCATTCTTAAATAGGACTCCAGCTTACTGTAGCATTTCTTTCTGTGTTTCCAAAGGCAATGATGGGCGTTACATAGTCATAAACTTGTTTAGGTTGGAACAGATCTCTAACACCGAGTCCAGCTGTTAACCCAACACTGCCAAGTCCACACTAAGCCATGTCCCTGAGTGCCACATGTCTCTTCAGTACCTCCAGGGATAGTGACACCACCACTTCCCTGGGCAGCCTGTTCCAGTGCTTGACAGTCTTTTCAGTGAAGAATTTTTTCCCAATACCAAGTTAAAACCCACCCTGGTGCAACTTGAGGCTGTGTCAGGCAGCTGGCTGGGAAATTTGCTGTGGGATACTTCTATGCCAGGCTGTGATGCAGCAGTGTTATGCCCACTATTGCCAGTGACAGCCTTGGAGACGGCAAGGGTACGTCCTGGGTAGGCCATGTTGTTTCTCACAGTTGTGTTGTGCCAGATGGAGTAATAGCTTAGGTTTTTTGAGGAAAGGCAAATTACATTGATGTCTTAGTGTGAAGTCATTAAGTTGCATTTGTGAAATACCTTTTCAAAAAGTGTATTTCTCCTCTTTGTTCAGTGCATTCATTCTGGAAAGGGCCTATCTTAGTGTGAAGTCATTAAGTTGCATTTGTGAAATACCTTTTCAAAAAGTGTATTTCTCCTCTTTGTTCAGTGCATTCATTCTGGAAAGGGCCTATCTTAGTGTGAAGTCATTAAGTTGCATTTGTGAAATACCTTTTCAAAAAGTGTATTTCTCCTCTTTGTTCAGTGCATTCATTCTGGAAAGGGCCTATCTTAGTGTGAAGTCATTAAGTTGCATTTGTGAAATACCTTTTCAAAAAGTGTATTTCTCCTCTTTGTTCAGTGCATTCATTCTGGAAAGGGCCTATCTTTAACATGATATGCTCTCATCCATTTTGATTTGGTTTAATTTGTTAGCATTTTTAAAGCGTATGTGAAAATTCCCTGTATTTTCCTTCTTCTCTTCCTCCTTCTCGGGAAGATGAATGTGGGTGTTACTTTAAAGAGCATCCCCTGAGCCAAGTGTCCTTTGGACAAAGTGGGCGCGTGCAAATGTCAGCAGCTTTTATTCTCTTTTTCTATTCAGAGATCACTGAAGTGAAGTCTCAACTATCCTGTTTTTCCTTCCTTTGTAAGGATGGGATGTTCAGAGTCTAAGCAAATCTTTCTTTCAGAATATTTGTTAGTCCCAGACCAACAGATACTTTATACTTTTTTCCATTGTTTGCTACACAAGTCTTTAGCATAAATTCACGCTTCATTTCACTAGACCTTAAGATAGTCGTCTGGGTTGGAGAAGAGTGGTATTTGTCACAGAGACAGGAAGAAAGAATTAATTTTTAAAAATTTTCTTTGGGGAGAAAAGAAAAAGAATGTGGCATCTGCATCTGGCCAGGCCACTTATGAGGCTAACTGTGGATATGAGAAAAAAAGTGTTGGCTGACAAAAGCAAATCAGGTAGTCATCTATGCAACTTACTGCTCTGTGTTGATGTTTCACATCTGATTTTCGTCCATTCATGTTTATTGTCTTCTATGTTCATGCTTTATTTATCCTGTTGCTACTTTAAAGATAGAAGTTTTAATTTTTTAAACTTTATAAATGGAAGCATACCGTAACAGTTCCAAGTAAATAAAAATGGAAGAAGAACCCAATCGAAGTCACCAAAGTGGGGGTGTTTTCTCCCCCTTTCCTTCCCCACTCCTTGTGGGGTTACCCAGGCTTTTGATGGCAGATGTTGTTTGTCTGTGTGTGGAGAGACTTTCCATGCTCCAACCCTGGACAGACACAGATGGAGATGGTTTTACTGAGAGGGCTGGATGAGCTGTGCACCTACTCAGGATGTCACGTAAGTGTTGTTCCCTGCTGGGAGCTGCTGCTGTTCTCCTGCTCCTCTCCCTGCCGGGCCGTGGTGCAGGCACTGAGGCTCCTGCAGAGCCTGAGGAGCCAGCTCACAACAGGAGTCACGCGTTGCCAAGAGGCTCGGTGTGAATCTGGAAGCTGTTGATGCCCAACAGGGTAGCACTAAGCTCAAGCCAATGCCTGTGGTCTGGGAAGCCTTGCAGTGGCCAGCTCTTACCTCAGGGAGAAGCCGTGCTGTGGTGGCAGACGGCCTTTGATGCCACTTTTTTGGCTGGATTGCAGCATGGCCATAGCACCCAATAAGGCTTGTCCAGACAGAGGAGTCTGAGAATCACATTTAACCCTTGGGAAAAATAAAGTTCCTTGTGTCTATTTTTTTACTGATGTACGAAAAATATTTAGGAAATTAGCGCAGTGGAGGAGTTTGTGTAATGGTGTCAGCTAACAATCGCTCCATACCCTGTGCCAGGGCCTTTCTTACTGCAATAGCACTATTCCTCAGCCTCCCAAGTTCTTACTGTGGGCACTGCGTTTAGCTTTGCCAGAAGTGATGGTGGGAGCAACAAGTTTTCATGTGCTGTAGGCAAACAGCCGGAGTTCTTGCCTGGTGCTGGTACTTGTTCAGTGCAAACACGCCTTTCTAAAGGTCACAGAAAATTCAGAGAGGCTAAACTGGGCACTAAGTAGGGCGCTGCCCATACCCAGGCAGCAGGAAGACATTGGAAGGAATTAAACTATAATCTGATTCTGGGCTCAAATACTGATTTTCTGTCTGTCACAATGGGGGAAAACATTAATGGTATTTACCATTTACCATGACACTGCAAACCCCAGCAACCGTAAAATTTTTTCTCGTTAGGTGTCACAGCTTCAGAAGTTAAATTTTTAAATACACATGGCCATGTGCTAATGTATCTGTGTATATTTTCCTCTCTCAGATTAGTTAAGCCGCATGTTGTTTACTAAAAACCTGGTTTCCTCTCCCTGTGGATATTTCTTCTGAGGACAGATATTATATATTGCAGTACCTCTCCCTAGCTTCTCCCAGAGAAAAGCTCAGCCTTCCTAGTCCTGTTTCTCCCCTCTGGACAGTATTTGGAGCTGACCAGTGTAATTCTTTAGCTGTTCTTTTGCTGCATACAGGTGTGCCAAGAAACAAGCACCTCACCCCCCCATTCCTCCTTTCATTCCCTCGGTGTCACTGGAAGGATTGATGCATGAGAAGATGGCTGTGGCCCTCAGATGTTTCTAACACTACTTTTTCGCCTGTTCAGGTCTTTCTGCTCCTTTGCACTCCTCCTGGGCTCCCCAAGCCTGCATGGTCACTGTTAAAAAAAGCTTCGCAGCAAATACATCAAAGAGGGAGACCAAAAGCTTTTGAGTTGATTTATATGACACTAAGCCTTTTGTGTGATGCATCAATTTATATTTCATTTTTATTGCAGTACAGTGGGGTATATAGGCTTAACAGCACGAGGTGTCCTTTTGATCTCTCATCGCACATGAAAACAGGTGTCATAGTCCAGAGATTATGGAGGTCAGAGATTATGTGAGGAAGGATAAGTAGAAGTACCGTTTTTCATATCAAGCATATCTAAAAGCATGAGATGCTTTTAAAAGTGCAGGTGTTATTTCAGTCTCTAGATAAGTTGTATTTATTTGTCATATACCAATTTTTCCTGCTGAAACTATGGAAGAAGACCAGAATTTTCCACAGTGTTTTGTATTAAAAATGCAGAAACAAGTCAAATGCTCCACTTAAAAATGCAGTTAATAAAATAACTTTTTCTGAGTCTCCTGAAATCCAGAAGAAATTTTGGGCTGCTTTTCCTGTTAGTTGATCTTTACAGAAAATGGCCTGAGACTGTTCAGAAAATAATGGGGTGACTGTATTAATGCTCAGCACTTCACCGATTTATATACACATGCAATTGCTTAGTCCAAATCCGATTTACCTCAGAAAGTGAACTGAATTCTCTGACGTGGTGACTACTGGTTCAGTATTTCAATAAATACAACAGAAATATTGCTCTGACTCATTCCAGGAGTCTCTCGTCCAATTAGAAACTTATCTAAAACAACCAAAAGCAATTTGGTAGCCCACTATAGGTATGTATCTCTCCTTCTAAGGAAACACATCCACCACTGATAGCTCAGCTTTTATAAAGATAGATTAGATGTGAGGCTGTTTACATTCCACAATGTAATGTGGGTAAAATCAATAGCAATAATGTTGTATTAGATTCAACAAGCCCAAGAAACCTATTTCTCCTAGATAGTGTAATTATAAGTTTTGTTGACAAAAAGATGTCTAAACAGCCCCCAAATACATAATTATTAAAATAAAAAAGGAATTGAGAATCTCTAGGATTATAGGACCAGCAATACAGTAGCCCTAGATCCCAAAAATTAATGCAAATTTATTCCAAAAGTAGGTATAACTTTGAAGCCTTTTAAGTGTAGTTAGCATTGATTTCTTCAGCCCATCAACTGACATAAGTTTATACATCTCATAGCACTTCAGTTGCTGTCTTCAGTTGCTGCCTCCACAAAAAGCTCAACAGTTTGGTCCTATCTTGCAGCTAGAGTAGGAGGAAGTCTTATTTGCACAGTGTTTGACTAATGTGAACTGAAGTGTTTAGTTCACTCTTTGCTCTAGAGCAAGGAACAACCATTCAGGCATTTTTGGAAGAGATTACTGCTCCATTTCTGAGCCATCTTCCAGCTTCTGTCCTGATCAGTGGAAGCGAGGCTGCTCAGGGCTGAATGGGCACCGTGCTGCGGAGCCAAAGAGCTGCAGCGTTCCCCCATCACAGACAGTGACAGAACCTGCATGGCCTTACCTCCCCAAAATATTGTGAGGCTGCCAACCTCGCGTTTGGAGTGCCATGCTGCTGACCCAGGCGAGGGGAGGGTATGTCTAACACCCCTGGCCGTGCTTAGAAAATTCAAGTCTAAACTTTTGGAAGCTGGTCTTTGTTTCTTGGTCCAGATCTCTAAATGAAACCATGCAAGGCATGGCTGTCCTGTGCACTTTGCAAGGTGAGAATTGAAACACTGTTCAGCTGCAGCTTTGTTTTCCCTTCAGGTTTATTCTTCTTTTTTGTACTGCATTGGATTAATGCTTTATTTTAAATGCCCAGAACTGAAATAGACTAACTTTTCATTCACCATGGCTTTCTTCTCATCTTCTCTGCAAGATGAAAAGATGCACTTAGCTTTTTTAATACTGCTTTCTCAGGGTGGAAAATTGTCAGGTATCTTGTTTCAGGTGTCATTAACTGTCTATCAAAGCCTTTTTCTTCTATATTCTTGGTATGTCTAGACTGACCTTTCTTTGAATCTGAAGGGATTCCTAAGGAAATCAAATACACCTAGAAACACCTATCACCTCCTTTCCTTTCCCAGCATATTAAATTGTTTCGGTGCTCTGGGGCTCTTGCCGAGTGTGAAGAAGCTTATTTGTATTTCTGTGTGCTGGTGGATGGGCCAGTGCTGTGTAACTACTCCCATGCAGCAGAGTCCTTTGTGCTCTCCAGCACTGCCCTGGTAGCACTGGGGAGAGCACCAGTACAGTTCCAGTTTGGGAAATGTGAGAGCCAGGAGTGGGGCCACCCTCACCAACCTATAAGAAAGGCCTGAGCATTTTTGCCATCAAAAGCATAAGGAAATTTTCCCTGTATTTATAACTTGTTTCCAATACTGCAGTGAGATGCCCCTTCCAAAAATGAATTGCCAAACCTGGGCCAGGCTGAGTAAGAAAGGATTGGAGAAGGAGCTGCAGCCTGACTTTGGCCAGTTGCGATGTCCCTGTTGCAGGGCCTGCCTTGCCTCTCTGCTGACCCTGCAAGAGAGGGGGACACACATAAGGGGGAGTAGGATGGGGATAACCTGCTCTTCTGGAAGGTGCTTGCAAGTGCCATCAGCCTCTTCCCTGCTTTCAGCTGTCTTCTTTAGAGCATGCTCCCACAGGGAATGCTGAGAGCCAGCTCACCAAAGAAAAATACATCCAGGGCTCCTTCCTTCAACAGGAAGGGAGCAAAATGTTAAAAAATGATCATGCTAACAGTGGCCGTAGGAAGGTGTGCCGTGGTATGGAAAGAAGAAACAACAGAGAATGGATTTTTCCCAAAAGTAAACCACAATTTTGACATGTTGTCTTTTGACATACTTGGAAACTTAACATAGGGAGGTGCTAGCCCCCTAGGCACTGATACAATAGAAATAAATTAGAATTTACCTAGTAATTAAATGGATGGTCCTTAAAGGGCTATGGTAGGGTGTCAGTATTCATAACATTTCCTAGAATGGGACAGGACATGAATTTCAAAAATAGCATAGTCATTTGAAGGGATAATTTCCACCAAAAGTTGGTGGGATTGATGTTCCTAAGTCAGGAACTCCAAACTCTCATTTTGCTGTGTTACCACCTCACCACATCACCTTTCCTCATATGTCATGGAGGCTGCAGGAATAGCCACATCCGGCCATGGCCGAGAGAGAGGGTGAAGCAGGAGGTACAGGACTCGGGATGGGCAGTACGGCAGCTGCTGGCAAGCCGACTGTGCTGCTGTGTGAGCACCACTCATCCTCCAAGTAAGAGTAAGAGTTTTCTTTGAAAGTCAACAGTGTCATCAGTGGAATAGTCTGCTCAGAGCTACACAGACTTTTGCACCACACAGGACACCTGCACGCTGGGTGACAACAAGCAGATGTTGGACCGTGCATCTGAAAGTGGGCACCTCTCTTAGGCTGCTTTAGATCTATAGAAGAAATGGTCGGATTTATAGCAGACTTTGTCCAATTCCTGAAAAACTTATCCCTGTTTATATCTGAACAGGGATTTGTGAGAAGCCAGAGCCCATTAGTACCCTTAAAGAAAAAAAGCAAGAGTGGGAGGTGCTGATGTTTCTTTGCACTTCTGTGAAGCTGAAATGCTAGATCTGTGCCACTGCCTCTTATGGCAAATTCATGTGCGTAGCCAAGCGAGGACTTAGATGATTTAGGGTTGTGTGTAAAGGGTAAGGCGATGTCAGGCAAACAAATTTCTGCAGTGGGAGGTCAGTGTGAGTCCCAACACCTGTGAGATGATTCTCCATCCTCTTTTCTAGCAGGTCAAATAAATTCCAGCGCCAGACCTTTGCCAGCAGTGTCATATGATCTCAGGAAACACTTTCTAGACTGTTTGGATGTTGCTTCCTCCACTTGACAACCCGTAATTTTATATATGAGAGGTGAAGAGATCCACAGTCTTTAATGAGAGTGGTGTTTCTTAGCAGCTTCAATGATTGCTCTGTAGAACTGTTGCTTTGAATAATGTATTACCCATTGCTCTATTTTTAACCCTGTAAATTATTCTCAGATGAGAAGCATAAATTTTTTTTAAGGAAAAAGGCAGAATCAGTAAAAAATGCTTCAGAAATCAGATGGGACCATTCTTTTACCCTGCTGAACAGTGTGCAACTTGAAAATTAGTTACAGGAGATCAAATTAATTTCTGGTGTAACTTAATGGGAAGCCAGGTGCATAAATTGGAAAAGAAAATAAGAATAACATGATGAGAAAAGAATAGTTCTGGCACAACACCTCACCAAGGGATATAAGTAGTGACTTGGTCTGAACGTTGTTTCAAAGCACCATCAAAGGTAGATTAAAGTCAGGAGTATTGTGAGAGGAAATGGATAACCAGCACAGCAGGAGCAGTTACTCCAGGGGCTTTCTGCTGCTTATTTGTGCACAGCTGGGGCCTCTAGGGATGGGGGTTATTTTGGAAGAAATGAAAGGTCGTGTCAAGTTGATTTAGTGCTTACAAATGCTGCTGGTATGTTGTTTAGTCCTCAATCTGTCAGGTAGAGAACAAGAAGCTTGTACTGTTTGTTCAACTGAAAAATGTGAGTTCCCCACCACAATCACCAATTACGAGCATATCTTAGAATAGAAGTTTAGCCTGATGTGCATGTTTAAAAGAAACTTATCTTCACAATGAGGTCCAGGCCTTCTCTTTGATTATAATATATACTCAGAATGTCCTGAAACTTAAATCAGTTCTCGATCCCTGGTGAAAGATAATTTTTTATGCATTTAATTTCCATTTTGCGGCACAAAACTGAGTTCTTGAACGCGTTACACACTACTGGGACGAGACACACAGTACAAAGAGCACCAGATACAGTAGTTCCCTGCAGTCTTGTAAAGTTCTATACAAAAAGGTACAAATACTGGAGGTACTAAATTTGGAAAATTAAATGCAAAGTTCTTTGTTTTTAAGTTTGTAGTGTGAAGTAGCTCATGCTCTATACAACATGTGAGGAAAAACCAGTCTGTTTTTAAAATGGAAAGTCTGCAGGGAAAGAGAGAATTAGCAGCTGATGAAAGTGAGTAATAAACCAGGCAATGATACAAAATCTGAACATACATAAAAAGCTTAATCACAACCTATATATAGATTTTACATCTCAGGAACATAATGTAACATATTGCTTCTCAAGGGCATCTCTGACTCTCATAATAGCCTAGATTTGTACTAGAAATCCAGATTCTCTAGCAGTTTATTCCTGACAATAAAGTAAATTACCTCATTTGAAATATTACCACAATTCTCATTTAAACAATACAAAGCTCACAGAGGAAAGAGAGTAGGCACAGCATTTTCACTGGTGCCAGGAAGGTGGCTGTCATAGGCAGGAGGAGCACAGACTGATGCAATGTTTTTCAGTTAACTTCACATCCATAAGAAGGAGATTTCTGACCACAGAAATTTTCAAATTTCCAACTCTGGAAAATGTGGCCAATTAGTCCTCTCATCCTTCAATTCTGACCCACTGGTTTATGGAAATGCAGATGCCCTGCTCTCACACAACAGTGAGTGAAGAAGTCTGGCAAAAGTACTGACTGCAAAAAATACAGCAGCTCTTCCCCCCGTGAGGCTTGGGAGAAATGGCATTTTTTCTTCAAAGTGTGATGTAAACATTTTCCTGTAGCTTTTATTTAATGAGAGATAAGTTTTCTCAGCACTTACTGCACTGAGCCCTAGAATAGACATTACTTCATAAAATGGCAGGAAAGGTGTGCCTTATTCTTCCTTATCTAGATATTTAGGGGGAGATAAGACAGCAACATTACTTAAATCATCAAGTTGTTATTCTGCTCAGTGAAAAATTCTGTTAGTCATAAGCAAATATTAAAACTGCTGTGCAATACTGTCCAGTGCTCAGACATAATAAATATAAGCAGAAATAATGCAGAAAAAGGGCTACATCCCCTAGCATGGTCAGGGGAACCAGACTTGCAAAAAAACTAAAAGGAAGCTTGAAAGGTATAAACCTGCGAAAATACGTATGTAAGGCCATATGGTTGCTTAGTGTATAAATACACTAAGAGGAAAATGAAATATTTAAGCTAAAGAACGGTGTTGGCAAAAAAAAAACTGGTATAAAGCAGGCATTAATAAAATTATGCTAAAATTGTGCACATCTTGGAGAGCAGCACAGCTCTGGAATGGTCTTCAGGAGAAGGGGGGAGCAAAAATCTGACTACTTTTAACATGGAGTTAGTTAAGTTTATGAAAGGAATTCCTGTGCACTTTGTAAAGTAATTGTCATGATAATAAGAACATCTTAAATTTCAGTACTTTATTTATTTAGTGTCTTTGATCAAAAGCACTTATATAAAAATGCAATAATGAGAATTCCTTTCAACCAGTACAATAAAAGTTGGAATTCCTTGGGGTATTTCATTTTCTTTAGTAAAATGCAATTTGGACATGTTCCATTCAATATTTGCTGAAATGACAGAGCATCAGCCCTACAAATAATAATAAGTCTAGAACATAAGATAAGCTATAGGTTACTGAAACGGTGTGTTGCAAAGTTAAATCCAACTTTTGCGATGTTAAACTAGCAACAGCTGAGGGAATTTGTGGCTCTTTGGCAAGCCTACAGGTCTCACCAAATAACTGCCCTGGAAGTCCCTGGTTTTCAGCTCTGTAAATCTACTGCTTATGAAACTGAGAGAGAATCACTGCTTGGAGCTGAGTTCTCCCCAGCCAACAGACCTAGTGAGAGTTTGCAGCGTCCTTTGCATCAGTCAGAGAATTTGCTACCCTTGCAGCATGTAACCTGACCAGAGTGTATGTGCTGCACATGCCCACCTCTTCCTTCCCTTGTTTCTTTCTTGGTATTTCAGTTCAACAGGTGACCTCACGCTTGTCCGTGTGTTGGGCGGCTGTTTGTGGTGTGTCACAGTTTACACACACGCAGTATGAATCAGGGACAGGAGTACTGAATTTATGCCTGGGGCTCAGCATAAATTGAATTGAACCAGCCCTATCCAGAAGTATAAACCTTAGCAAAATGTTTCAAGTTTGGACACCCAATTCAGGTTATCTAGGTCTATCTTCAGGACCATGTATATGGCACTTTGAATTCCAGGGACACCAAGCAATAGCTTGCCAATTGACTTATAACTTGTGCGGGCTATGTTGAAAATTGGTAAGGTTGGAAAGGACCTTTTTCTCTCACACTTCCTGGCCTTAATCAGCCACTAACCGATGTGAGAGGAGGGTGTCCAGTGGAAATGGGGTGGGGGTTAAGTTATTTCACACTGTGTATTCTGTCATAGATCACTGGGCAAACAGAAATCCGATCCTGGGTGCTCAGCTTTCTGGTTTTTTAGGTTGAGCTGATACAGACAGAAGATCCAGACCAAACTGCAACTTCTAACAGCCTAAATGAGGCAATTACCTATTCATACCATATTTGCTTTATTTTGTCAGTTGAGCCACCCTTTTGTCGTGGTATAAAAACACAGTCTTCCAAACAAGAAAATTTTAGCTTTGATATTTTAATTTCTCTTCTAACTAGCTTGAATTTAATTTCTGCACCTCTCTAGTCTTCACAAGTAAAACTAACAAAAAAATTAATTGCAACATTGTATGTAATGAATGGGATGGAAAAGCAGTAGGATCTGAAGAGAAATGCTGTTCTTGCCCACTGAGTGCCAGTAGTTTGTTTTCTAGCACAGATGCCAAGAAGTAAAAAGAGGGAGGCAGTGGCTTCTGCCTGTTGACTACAAATGTTTGATCTCTCTACAACTGTGAAAGGGAGGAGACTGAGCACTCAAGAAACAACTCTATGCAGATCCATTATTACTCTTGAAATCCCGGATGATCTGGTCTCTCAAGGTGGTGTTGATTTTTTTATTTAAACAAGAACATGCCAGCCCTTGAAAGGATTTAAACTGACTACATCACAGAAGTAGGTAGGAGGATCTACCCACAGACAGTGCAGTATTAAGCTCTTTTTCTTTTTCGGTTCCTTTCTTAGGCCCTTATACTCTCCCTTAGCTGTAAACTGTGTTTCTTTCTGAGGGAAAATGGTTTTTTGCTAAGAGTTTCCTTGGCAGAAATTTTAATGGAATTGTCTGTCATCAACACCTGCTTTCAAGCTTTACTGATAAAATTAGATTTTATATCTCAGCATCACATATGGCATCTTTATAATTAGTCTTTTTGCAGTATATGAATGTCAATTCCTAAAATGCTGCCTGTATTGTTCATGTGGGAATATTTCACTTCATTAATCAAATCCAGGTTTTTCATTGGAGCTTCTCATTGTTGAGAGCCCACATCTTCATGTGGGTAATCTGCAAACCATTTTAATGGACTGATACACCATACCTGTAGCTGCACTGGAACTGAGCTGTGAGCAGATCCCTTTTGGAAGTGGGATCCTGAGAGGTCTATATGGGCCTCCATACCTAGAGTCACTTGTGGAAATGTAGTCTTTGAATATGTAGCTATCTGAAAATGAGGGGTGGCCTTCTTCAGAGGGCTCAGTATTGATCTAATCTTGGAAACAGAGGAAGGTCTATGCTTAGGAGATTCTGAAAAATAGTACTATACATAACATTTCAGAACATGAACACCCAGATTTCAACACACATTCTCAAGAGTAAGCAAACTTAGAGGTGTTTTCAGACAAGTGATGATCAGAATGCCTGGTCAGCAATATGGGTAAAAGTGTTCCTGTATCAGTGACTCACAGGTGGCTGTTTTAAACCATTGTAAAATGCATGGGAAGTCCTACACTAGTACAGATACCAGCATAGGTGATAGGTGATTTTTTCATTACTCATGTCACAGCTGAGAATTTTTATTCCACTTGGGTACGTTCATTTCTCTGCTCAGATAAGAAAATGCACAAAGTAACAGATCACTATACCACTAGCACTAATGTCATGGAAGTGGTAACAGTTGTATGGAAAAGTCAGCATTTAGTACCCTTATGCAACAGGATGAAAATGTGCAAACTGTTAACTTGTAATAGAAATGTCTTTAGTTTCTCAAGTGCAAAGTGCAGTGTCAGCAACACTATCCTCTAGAAAAAAAAGACAAATAGGAAAACATTTATAAACATAGCTCTTGATAGCTCTCATGCAAACTGCTGTCAGACTTGTACACTAATGCAGTGAATCATTCAGGCTCAACTCACTGGGGGTGCTCCTGCTCATATTGGTCAGACTGGCCATAAGGGATTTAACTTTATAAGCATAGTAGTCCCTTAAGTTGACAGATGGGACTTCTTTCATGCCATCACCAAAGTCACAGCTTCTCATGGCACTCTCTAACTGCTTCTGACGCCTATAGAAGTGGGAGAATTTATTAAAGATCAGCGTAATGGGAAGCACTACCACTAGGATACCAGCTAGGATGCATGCAGATGCTGTCAACTTGCCAGCAGTGCTCCCTGGCACCACATCCCCGTAGCCAACCGTGGTCATGCTAACAGTAGCCCACCACCAACAAGCAGGGATGGTGGCTAACCCCTCATTCTCTTCTTTCTCAATGGTATAAGCCACTACTGAGAAAATGGAGATGCCAACAGAGAGGTAGAGTAAAAGAAGCCCCACCTCTCTGTAGCTATACTTCAGGGTGGCTCCGAGAGACCTGAGACCTGTGGAGTGTCTAGCAAGCTTTAATATGCGGAAGATCCTCATGAGTCTCAGGACTTGTGCAACTCTGCCTAAATTTGCTAAAGTTGGACTACTTTCCACCACCAAGTTGACAATTAATGTAATATAAAATGGAAGGATAGACATTAGGTCAATCAAATTCAGGGCATGCTTGAAAAATTTTAAGAAGTCAGGAGCTACTGCAAATCTCGCCACCAGTTCAAAAGTGAACCATGCAATACCAAAATGTTCCACGATTTCAAAGCGAGGGTCTTCCTCGGGGTTCCCATTGCTGTCAACAATCTGAAAGTCTGGGAGGCTGTTCAGGCACATGGTCACAATGGAACCCAGCACCACCACTATTGAAAGGACACTGAAGATGCGGCTTAAAACTGAGTACCCGGGATTATCCAAAGCAAGCCAGAGCTGCCTCCTGATGTTTCCAAAGGGCTGTTTATCAAATTTAGAGGCATCATTGTAGAATGCCAAAATTTCATCAAAAGAAGATGTGGTGCTTTCCTGGTCACTTTGTTCCTCCCATTTCTCTTGGTCTGGCTCCATTTTCCTCCCATGGTAGCTATAACTGCAGCAGGAGTCTATAAAGAATTCATTGATTCCCCAGTATTCAATCTCCTGGCTGAAAGAAAACACACAGAGTTCGCCCATCACATGGAGCTTGCCAGTGTTATAAAAATGTAGCACATAAGGGAAGAGCTCGGGGTTCCTGTCAAAATAAAATTCATTCTTGGTGTCATCATAGTCATCACAAAGCTCCAGTATTGACTCCTTTGAGTGGCAGCTCAGCAATTTGCCCAGCCTGGTCTCGGGGAACCTTAATAATGTGTTGGATCTCATCTTCTTCTTAAAGCCTCCAACGTTGATGCTGATCTCATTGTCTTCAAAATTCGCTTCAGATAGAGCCCTCAGACTCTGCCCTGTCATAGTGAGCTCCTTCCAAAGGTGGGTAGGGAATGGAAACCTAGGATATAATTACATAGAAAGTTGGCAGAAGGAACAAATCTACAGCATGTTCACTTACTGATGCTCGCTCTTCTTTCTTTCTTTCTTTCTTTCTTTCTTTTTTCTTTTTTTCCTTTTCTTTCCTTTTCCTTTTTATTTCTTCCTTCTGTCTTTAATTCTCTCCTCTCCTCTGTCTTTCTTCTCTTCTTTCCTTCTCTCCTTTCCCTCTGCCCCCCTTTTCCCCCTTTTCCGCCTTTTCCCCCCGTTCACTTGCTTTCCCTCCATTTTTCTCCCTCTGCCCCCGGTTTCTCCCCTTTCCCCCCTTTTCTTTTCTTTTCTCCCACCTCCCACTGAAGACCTTGAGGGAGGCTCCTTTGTTCCCACTGCAGGCTCCTGTCCCTCCCCTCGCCCTTCACCTGGGCTGCGGCTGTCGCTTCCCACCAACCCTCCGTTACTCACGGCCTTTGTGCCACCGGGGCCGCGCGGACCTTTCATTCCCACCCGCCGCTCCCGGCCGCGCCACACAAGGAGCCCCCGNTCGTCATGGCGACGACCCCCGCGGCTGCCGCCCGCCCCCGCCGCTCCCACCTACCCCCGACCCGACCTCGCCGGCAGCGATCGGGGAGGGTGGGCGGGTGGCCGGGAGCTGCGGAGGGGCGGCCCGGCGGAGCCGGTGTGCCGGACGTGCCTCCGCTCGCTCGCTCTCGCTCTTGCCCCCGCGCACCGGCGGCAGCGGCGCCGCAAACTCGGGTTTCCTCCCCACCGCGATCCTGCTTCACGCCGGCTCCGAGCGGCACAACCTCCCGAGGGGGGACGGGGGACGCCCATCCACGGCCGCAGTGGCTCCGAGCACCCGCGGACCCTCTGCCGAGGGGCGTCGCCCGCCCCCCGCCCCTCTCCCCTTCACCCTGCCGGGAAGGGACCGGGAGAGCGGGTGCCGCTACCCCGCCCACCCATGGCACCAGCGGGTCCTCGCTGTGGCGTCTGAGCAGGGTCCCTGCGGGGAGTGGCAATAGGAAAGACGGGGCACTTGTCAGAGCACACTTGGTGTGAGGGGAGCGCAGCTGCGTGTTGAAGCTGCTCGCCGCCCCCTCAGTCGCCGGCTGGGAACACCCGACCTCTACACACAGCCCTGCCAGCCATCTGGGGAGGTATCATCGTGAACGGCGGCACCCCGAGCAGGATGGGTGGGAGGGCTGACCTCCTTGCGCTGCTGCCCTTGGTGGGTAGAGTTTTCGTGCCAGCATATGGAATAATGTCCAGCTACATGGCCAGCGATGGTAGGATCCCTGCCCACGCTGGAGGCGGCTGGGAAGAAATCTCCCCCCTCTTGCGGTGCCCGGGGTGAGGCCGAGCTTCTCAGGGAGACGCCTGATCGTGGCAGTCCCTGCGCACCTGACCCCGCCCTGAGCAGGGGCCGGCTGTGCAGAGCACAGATGCTGGGAGTCAGGTGCTTTATGCCGGGATAACCCACATCGTCTCCCGCCAGCTGCCTCGTGACCGCCTCTCCCTCATGCTCTCGTGCATCTGATGTCCGACTCTCCGGCTCCTGGAAATTGACCGCTGTCAGTTCTTTGTAGGATTAGGGTGTGCAAGGGATGAAGGCTCCTCTCTTGCTTCTCCCAGCCCTGTCAGAGCCCTGAGCACTCCAGTCCTATGCATCACCTTCGACTTGTTCCTCAAACCCTTGGTGGGGGAGAGAGGTTATAGCTTCCAACTCCAGCCACACGTGATCCCTATTTACAAGGAACCCCCAGTATTAAAGACCAGCCCTTTAAGAGCCTAGGAAACTGAGTGCAGACATGGAGTGGGGCAAATAAGTCCTGGTGTATGCCGCTGGCCCGGTCTCCAAGAGCCTGCTCAGCCTTCCTACCTGGGGTGTCGTGATCACCCCACCACATCCCAGCAAGGCTGGTGCACTGTGTGGCCAGAGACTCCACACCTCTGGGGACACTCACACAGCGTGTGCGTGGACCCCACCCTCAACTCCCTTTTTTTCTGTGTTTCAGTGATGCTACAGATGGTCTCCCCGCTTGCCTTTTCTTGGGTGGCGTGTGCTCTTGCTTTGCTCTCCTGCTGGTGAGCGCCTTCTGCCTCCCGCCTCCTTTTCCTACAGATGCCCTGGGTCAGGGCTCTTTGTCCCAGCATTCTTCACTACATGTCCGGTGACATCCCAGGGGACGCTGAATCCACAGGGAATTAGGGACACCAGGTTGCTTTCCTGGCCAGGGAAAGTGCTGCTCCTCTCAGCCCGGTCCCACCAGCTCTTCCCCTGCTGGGAGGTTGCACGCAGGAGACAGAGTGTGCACACAGCAGGGAGGAGGCTTTGCAAATTGCAGTGGCGACCTGCCCGTTTCCCTGTAACAGCTGCGTTTCACCTCGAGAGAGGCAGCTCTCCTGCTTCCCAGAGGCAGTGGAGCTGTTTCGTGTTTGGGACAGCTGCTCCCCTCTCAGGCCTCTGCTGGCGAGCAACTCACTGGGGAGCTCTAATTATACTGGCTGTTAATGCCTGGGGCAGGGGGTGGCAGGACACAGGACTGGGAACCACCACGTTAAGATTTTTGAGTTGGATGCCCCACCACGTTCCCCAGGGCTTGGATAAATCACAAAACTTCTCTATTGTAATTTCCCACTCACTCTTAGGAGAGCAAAAATAACTCATATTCCTCAGTAACATTACAAGGAATAGTGAGCTGCTGCTGCTGGGAGTGCATTCAAGTGATGTCTGTGTGTTTTCACCAGCTCTGGTCTATCCTGGGTAGCTAGCAGGGGCTTTAAACACATTGAAACATCTTCAGCAAATTTGTAAAAAAAAAAAAAAATTACTTTTGTTTCTTATTCTTAAATTAAATATTTTCCCCCTAATGCTGCTTTGGGAGAAACTAAGTGGAGATATATTTAGAGGATTTCCAAGCTTTTATAGATTGTTCTCACCTTCTAAGCCACTTGGCTAAGAAAGAAAGGGTTCTAGGGAGTCTCATTACTCATTTATCAATCTCTGATCTTATCTTTATCTTGGAAAAATTGCTGGTCACTTTTCTAACTTGCATTTTCCTGTTAAAAAACACAGCAAGGTTTATGAAGAGATACTTGAGATAAACAGCAAAGCAATATAACTGCATAAGGAGACAGCTCTCACTGGTCCAATATAACTGCTCCTGTAATTAGGGCTAATAGACTCAGTCCAAGCATTTTGCTAATAAGGCTAAAATGCTTCCAGCACCCAAATTGGTAATCCAAAAACCCATCTGATTTTTTTTGCAAGGCGCATGCTGCTCCATGGACATATAAGCAGGTCTGTTATTGACCTAGTATTTTTGCCTTTCCCAACAGTAAGTACACAAAAAACTGCTGTGGACACACTATCATTGGTGTAATCTGAGGCAAAAGATATGTCAAAAGAAAGGTATGTCAAAAATGAGCTTGTGATGTGTCAGATAAGAGCACATTTTGGGATGCACTGGTAATACACCAAATAAATACAAAACAACTCTTTGTCTCCACTGCCTTGTGGACACTTCCTGGACTGTAGAGAATGCAAGAGCAGTGCTGAGGTGGGGCTGGGTTGGGAGTGTAAAGAAGCGTGAAAGAATTGCCTGTTGGAGTGGGGAGGTGAATGAGGGATTCATATTACCCTAGGGCAGCATTACAAAAGCTAAACTAACTTTGAGTTTGGTGGTTATAGTTTCTGACTGAGACTGTGTGTGAGAGACAGGACTTGTTTTATTGTTTCACGTGGTACCATGTTATTTAAGGAATATGAGAAGGTGCCAGTGCTGTGTAAAAACATGGTGTGGGTACAGGTGCCCTTCAGGGCTGGGGACACACGGCACCTGCAGTGTTTGGCAGTGCACCCTGCTTGGGGTTTGTGGTGACCTGAACTGTGAGGCAATGTGGAAATTATTGCCATGCCACCGACTGACTCAGTGTAGGAAGCTGCTGCCTAAGAAGCCATGTCCTCAGACATGTCCTGCCTGGTTCCTGTTGGCTGCCCCACCACCACTGCAGTGAGTTAACACTGCTGAGGACATGTTCTGCAGGCACTGCATCTGAGGTGCACTGTCACTTTGGAAGAAGTGAAATTGCTACAAAACTAACTAAATCTACAAATGTAAATGAAATATTGAATAGGGTCTAAAGGAAGTTACGGGACCAAAGTCAGTACTTTTACTGGCATGGTGGATATGGTGGATTCACTTTGAACTTGAGGACACAACCATCTATTACAATGAAGGTGGAACTTTAGTCTGAATTTAATACTTACTGAAAGGTTTCCCTCTGTCCCCGGGGCCAGATTCAAATGTACATTCTTTTTGACTATTTCCTTTTGTTCCAGATGGATTGGAAAATCCTAGAGTCTTAATGTGTTAGTTAAGATCAATAGGTAGGACCTGTTTTTCTTTCCAAAGCCCCACAGGTGGCTGAGACTCTTCTGTGTTGGCATTTCTACTGTCACAGCTGTTGACTGTAGCCAGTTAGTAAATATGTTTAAAAGAAATAAAAATAGTTTTGTGCATCATAATCACTAAATACCAGAAATGGACTGTTGCAGAGCATCATCAAGTTTATAAGAATGAAGTTGAAAATGGATTTAAACAAATTCCAAAAGGCTACATCCATTTCTGGATATTTATCCAAATAATCTGAGTAAAGCCTGAATTTGACAGAAACCCTGACTGAGAGAGAAAATTGAAGAAGAGGGACCCTTCTAAACACACTTTGTTCTTAGCCCACCATAGCAAGGTAGCCACTCTCATGATGCTTGGTTCCTGTCAGTCTGTGGCCAGCCTTTTCTGACTGGAAGTCTAATGAAAGCTGAGATTGTCCCTGCCTTTTTCATCTTTCAGTCATTCTCAAAGCCACGTAACCACAGGCAGAAAAGAAATGCCATTTGTTTATGAATCTGCTCACCCTGTAACTGCCCTGACTGACATGCCTGCTTTTCTTAGGAGGCAAAGGCTTTGCACAAGCTCTGTGGCATTTGCAGTATAAAACTGGGGAGGGAGGAGAGTCAAACACTTTACTAAACTATATGTTTACAAGGCAGTGATAGCCATGTCTGAAAACAGATCTTCACTGTGACACAGTGGAACTCAGTGGACCACAGAAAGACCATCTGGCAGCTAAAGAAGCTGAACCATGTACTGAACATGAACGGAACATTTCTTTTTGGCTCAACAGAGTGACAAATACTGATCTTTTGTGGTGCAGTGATTGCATGAGCATTGAAATTTTACTGTGATGACTGTGGTATTCTGCCTTTTGTTGTGAGCTGATCTCCTTAGTCACTGTTGTGCCTGCTCCACCTGATTCTTGTCTCTGAGGGACATGTGGCAGTATTTGCTTTTGGAAGCCCAGTGGGGAGAATTGTCTTCCTTAATAAATCACTATATCCCAGAATCATGGAATGCAAGGCAAAAACCCAAAGATTATTAGATAATTGTGACTTTCTTTTAGTTAGATTGTAGAATTTCAACCTTCTCTCCCCTACTGAAAACTGCTGTCTGAGATAGCTGAAATGAGCCGTACCTACAGACCCCCCAGACTCCAGCTGAGCTGCAGCAGTAAGCATTGCCAGTAGCAATGAGCACTGGGGAAGAGGGGGTTTCAGAGCTGCATTTTAGGACAGACATTTAACTGAATGGAGGTGGGGAGAAAGATGATCTTGCTCGGATGCAGGTTATGGCTATTAGTTTTAAAATGTGACAAAAAGCCTAGTTCTGTTATTTCAGTCAGCTGACATGGAGCATTTAAAGGCAATTTTGCTTGTATTTGGAACTTGCTCATGTGTTTCTTCCCTTAAGATTCTCACACTTGTGTGTATCTAGAAAACAAACCCCTGGGAAATCCAGCTACAGCATAGCTCCTCTGGACAGATCTCCAGATTTAGTATATTCTCAGTTGATTTGCTCTCACTGTGAACATGCCTCATGCTTAGATAGTGTGGTGTGTTTCGCCTCCATTTTTCTTCTGTGCACTTTTGAAGATGATGGGAGAAATGCTCCTTGCTCTACGCAAGTGAGAGAAAGCTCACCCAAGGCTAATCTGGGCCCCTTTTCCTAAAAATAGAATTCAGATAATTTCATCTATCTATCTATCTATCTATCTATCTATCTATCTATCTATCTATCTATCTATCTATGCATCTATGACACAGGAATCTCCAACTTAAATAAAAAAGCCCCAAGTTGAACACAAGCAGGAAGAGCAGTTCCTACTTGGAAACACAGTATTCAAAGCAAGCATGAATATGAGAAAGCCCCTCCTAGCTTACATCTATTTCAGTCTGGAAGGAAAACTGATTTTGATTATGAAACCAGCATGCAGAAGGGCAGGAGTAGCCTCTCGAGCTGGGTGAGCCAGCCTCACAGGCTGTCCTTACTCTCAGGAGAAGCAAAGGGCCATGCCGTGCTTTACGCAGGTTAGTAAGCTCCAGGTCAGGGTTGTTAGGTGTTGCAATGCTGGGCCAGCTCCAATGTTGTTACCATTGCCTGACACGTGGATCAGTATTATCTCCTTTCTTCTTCCTCACTTTTTTGGGGGAGTTTGGTGCTAGGAGACTCTCAGCTAATCCTGTGTTTTTCAAATAAATAGTAACAACATTGAAATTCTGTTGGTAACAGCCAGAAGCAACTGCTTCCACTGCCAAACATAAATTCTTAATCTGTTGACTCTCCCTCCTGACTCCTTGGATGAGTTTCTGCTGGGTGTCCAAATCTTCTCATCCATATAGTCACACCGTACAGCATATACCCAGGCATGACACCTGCCACGCTGCCCTTGCCCTTTGTCGCCCAGCCTCATCACTAGGGATGTTGGGAAAGATGGACTGATCATTTAATGGCCAGCACATCCACACAGTGTGAAGCCAGTCTGCAGTGGGCCAGGTAGAGTTTGGAATCATAAGCATCTTTACTAACCTGAAAAAAAAATTAGAGGAGCATTAAGAGAATCTTACACTTCATCTGTCCAAATGTACTTATTTTGCAACTGAAAATCTTAATGCCCAGCTAGATCAGTGAGTGAAATAAAACAAAGAAGCAAAGGAAATGGAAGGCAGTGTTCCCTGCACCTCCCAAAGGTTGTTCCTGCAGGGAGAGGGCAGAATGTGCACTATCTTCTTTCCACGCATGAGTTGCCACTGCCATCCCTCCCTGACTGCCCAAACAATGATACAGTATCTTGGTGATACAATATCTGGGGTCTATAGCCATATTCTAGCTTGAGAGAAAGCTTTAGCAGATCTTCAGATGAGGCCATAGAGATTTAACTGGAAAGATTTTGGGGAGCTGACTTAATTATTAAGACCCAATTCTGACCACAGAGGACCATCAGGGGCTCCAGCCTCCTGCAGCCCAACATTTGTGCAGCTCAGCATAGATTCAGAAGCTACTGTTTCCTGGCTTCTAAACAAAGGTCTTGGCTTCTTAAATATGAAATATTAGCATTGTCTGTTTTTTATGAAGCAACCCAGCATCAGATCCTTTGTTTTATCTTTATATTACTTGTGAAGGATTTAGTTGTTGCCCCGAGGGCTCTGGTGTTCACAGTTCTTCAGCACCCATTTTATTCATTCTGTTTGCTTCATCAAGAGAAGAGCAAAGTTTGCCTTTGAAGTCAGCCTGAGTGCAAAGAAAGTTAAGGGTCCTGGGTGACTAAAGAAATTGCAGCATGGGTCTGAAAAGGAGTGGTCCCAAAGTGGCAGTACAGGTATATCCTATTATATGTATCCTAGCATCACCAAAAAGGACCAAGTGAAAGCACATCACACTTAGCCAGCTTCCTGAAGCTTCCTGAAACAGGTACTGTGAATATTTTGTCCCAGTTTGTGTGAACCGTTCGCCACTGCCTCATAAACCATCATGTGCAGAGTTTGCCAGCTGAGATAAAGGTAAATCTATCTCTCCTTGAAATGTTTGTAGCACACTATCTGGAAGATATATGGCCATCACACGCTGCCAACAAAATATATTCCTGTACTGGTATTGCCTCCAGGAGCTTTTTTTTGTTTTGTTTTGTTTTGTTTTGTTTTGTTTTGTTTTTTGTAACAGCACAAAGAGAAAGATTTGTGCTGCACAAAGCCTTGCTGTGATTGAGATAGTGGTTTGGATTTTTTTAAAATTCTGTTTAGTGAAAAACAATCAACCTTAACCATATATTCTTTAATAAGTGCCCACCCAGCAAAAGGAATTTTAAAACTTTTTCATAGCCTGCATAATGCTTATGTCCCGTTTTTTTAGAATGGGAGAGCACCCTCCACCCCTTTAGAAATACTAACAATTAATTTGCAGTAACAATCTATCTCTGAGTCATTCACTGTAACTTTGCCATGGCAGTACCTTGCTTGAAATGTATCTGAGAAGCAGTTTGGTCTGTAATTTATCCTAAAGGTTTTACCTATCTAAGTATGCGATCGAGACTATGCACATTCCAAAAAGATTCTGGTTATAAAGAGGCCTCTCACTATTGGATGAAGGATAAAGAAACTATTTCCTTTGGATTTGATTTACTATTATATTTTTGGATCATATTTAAAGCAAGAACAAGCCAAATTTAAAAAAAAAAGGATCACTAAATAAGACTCTAATTAATGTTTCCCACTGTTCCCACTGCTATCGTGGAACAAAAGGTTTTAAAATTTCTGAAACATGTTGGGACATCTGTGCTCAGTTTCTATACACAATGCAGAAAGTCCAAAACATCATGGGAAACCTTATTCTGAAGGGATGCCAGTCCAGATCCATGCTCTGAAGAGTTTCATATGGTTCAGATCAGTTTATAAAAAAGCCTCTGAACACTTTTATCCTTAGCTAACATGATTTTGAACTTCAAATTTTTTAACCTCTATTCAAGAAAGCACTTAACAATGTGCTCAATTATAACCCCCTCTGGTTTTCAGAATCATGATTTTCTTCACTCTCCTGGAGTTTATTATTCCCATAATAAAGAGTAAGAGGAAATAATGAAGTAATTTTTTTCAAGAGCATATACTATGGAATTATGAGAAAACAGCAGTAGTTTAAACTTCACCATTTGGTTTGCTGACTGATTCATTTGGTATACAGTTGAGTGAGGGCCAATATGTTGTGAGGAAAACCTGAATTTTGTTTTATTTGTTTTTCTTTTAAGCTGCTGCTTTGTGGAACAATTCTGAAATTCACTGCAGTCAGAATATTACACTAACCAGCTGCAGATCAAAGACTCCACTGAATCTAGGTCAGGTCTAATTTGTGAAACTCACAGAGTTAGTCACTATGGCAGCTTTCTGAAAGGTACAGATGGAGAATCCATGAGCTGTGGGAACAGAATTATGGGGCTTCTTCTCACCATCAGTTTTAATGCAGTTTGTTTTATTTCCTTTTCCAGGAGTTTCTTTTTTTAGAGTTCCTAGTAAAAGAGAGATTAAATGTGACAGCCACATCTGTTTTAGGAAATTCCTGTGGAGATATCAGATTGGTAGCTGGCTCAAGTGATGTTAAAAGTGAATGCTTCTGGTCTGAGCAGGTGGTCTATGAACGTTATGAAAAATCTGTAGCCTTTTATAGTGACTTTTATCTCAGGATCTCAAAGCACTCTGTAAATATCAGTTGATCAAGCCTTACAATATCCCTGGGAGGTGATCACTGTAATTGAAGGGAGTGGGGTTTATGGCTCACAAGTTTGCTGCTGGCTGTGAAATCCTATTTGTGACTCACAATCTGCCACAAGTAGAGCAGATGTATTGCTGCTGTGCCTGGATGTCAGAGCTGCTTGAGAGGCAGCAGCGCTTTTCCACTGGCACACAGGTTTTTCTTTCCTTCTGGTCTGCTTCACTGTCCCTTGTTCTCCCATTCTCATTTCCTGGTACCCACCATCAAGTGACACCACTTTTGTAAGTCACCTGAAGCAAATATTTTCTGGAGAGCTATTGACATGGATGCGTGCTTTGCAGATTGTTTTTCTGCAGTTCCTAGGACAAAACGATGATAAGATGTACTTTGGCCAGTCTTTTCCCAGCTGTACTGGGGGAAATGCAACTGGGCTCTCACTTTACAGTACTGTTGGGGTTAATTTAAAGTGGCTTAATTTAAAGGGGTTTAAAATTTAAACTCAGCACCACGGAGACCACACCAGTAGTCAGAGAACATCTGTCTGAACAAGGCCCAGCAGACAGGAGAAGCTGTCTTGTAAAGAGTTCCTCTCTGACCTACAGATGGCCTGGAGCACAGGCATCACCAAGGGCAGGTTTGCTTCTGTGAATATTACTTTTGTAATTCACAAGTAACAATGAACAGGCTTATTTCAGAGTCCAGTCATAATGTCAAAAATAATATTTTTGTGTTTGCATCGACATATGTGTGTGTGTAGGCACTGCTTATATGGTAACCACCAATAGTTAGAATTTAGGACAGGACTTTTCTACAAAATGAATCTTCCTGTGGTTTGTTTGTTTGGTTTGGGGTTTTTTTGTTTATTTTTTCTATAGCAGTAGAGGCTATTTATGTAGAGCATACTTTGACTTGCACTGAACATAAGTTCAGTCATATTCTAGTTCTAATTGTGACCTTTTGGGATTTTGGCATTTGGGCCCTCCAAACACAGTGTTACTTCCTTTAGTAAAACCTGGGATGGAGGGCATGGATGAAGATCAGTATTTCCAGATGAAAATACATGCAGTTGCTTGGATAACGACATGAAACTTTGTTGATTGTGTGATAACACTCAGATTATAAATATCAACTTTGGACAAGGTTGACCCAATGGTGTTGGCTGGAAAATCACCATTTGTTGTTTTAAGTATTCTGGAAAGTATGATTGCCATCCAAGGCTGAACGCAGAGTACTCACCACTGTTAGTCTGGAACTTGTTCTGCATATTATACCTCTTAGTATAATGAGGTTAATAATACCAACTCTATCCCCAGCCAGTATTTATAGCACAAAGAAATTCTCAAATGCAAAGATATTTGAGGGCTTTAGAGTATTACAACAGAGGAAAACCTGACATCAGACATTCAAGTGGTTATAATTTTTCAATTTGCTTTGTAAAGGACTTTACCTTCCCATCCTCACAGCAGTCAGCACATCTGGATCTCCACCCTGACTGTGACCTCTGGATATTGCCATACTATAAACATTAAACAAACATCATTATTACTAAAAAGTGGGTAGGTTATTTCTTCCTTCGATTTGTTGCTTAAAAGATATCCACAGGCATGTGTTGTTCCTAATCTACGGCTACCAACAGATTAATACAATGACCAGTGTGTGAGGATAGTGTCACTGAATTAAAAAAGCTTAGAATTCTTTCCAATAGCTGAAACAAAGTGCCTTAGCTCAGCTTTTGCATTTGGGCTATGTCACAACATTTGTTTTAGCAAAACGCATTGAATGGTCAGATGGAACTGAAAACAACCTGGAAGAAACTGGAAATTTTGCTGGGGGAGAGGAGGAAATCAGGAAGCTTACTATTGTAAAAGTTTGTTCTGTACCCCAAAGAGGGGAATGAGGAGAAGAGTTTCTTGGAGATTAAAATGCATAATAGCAGGCAAACCTTTGTACACTCAGAGTATCCATTTCTCAACACAGCAAACAGGAACATAGAAACATGTGGTCAGCAATAACATTCATAAATCTTAAGAGATTATGTGTTCCTAAAGTAAGACTTCAGACTGATCTATTTTGTTAAGTGCCAAACTTCAGCATGATTCAATCAAGTTTTGCTTAATCGGAATTTATTTACTCTTTGTGATGATGAATCACTGAACATGTCTGTAGTCCAGTCTGTTGAACTAATTTATCAGGTATTTTGATGGACTGGTGATTTGCCTTCCCTGAACATTTCATGGTTTATTTATTTATATCATCTGGATTGTGTAGAACAAGAACTGGAGTTCTGCTAAGAATTAAACAGTCCCCAGTGATGCCTTTAGTAAAGGAAACACTCTCGAGATAGGTAGTCTTGTTGCAATATTGTTGCAGTGGGGTGGCTGCAAACAATATAGCCAAACAACTAAGACAGGAAAACTCATATCTACAGACCCAATACCACTAAATAAAGTAATTTATTAACCTGGGTGGATTTGTATGAGACACAGCCTGGGAAAGATGGAGGGACGACAATGAAGTTTCTCTGTGCAGGACACAGGGATTTCCTGGAGGCTGGCCCAAGAACATGGGTCACGCCAAGAAGAAAGAAGACACGGGGGAGTTGCTTACATAGCCCAATTAACACGCAAGTACTGTGCATAGGGGCAGTCCCACACTAGTGGTTCCCTGGTTCTTATGGATAATGAGAGTAAGAGACAGGCCAGGCTGGACTTCACCGCACGTTGGCAACGTATGTGCATTCCCAAAACTGTGCTTGAATTGATGTTCTCTTCTGAAACGTGTGCCACTGTGACCACACTTCTGTGGCTGCATGTTAAAGCTAACTTCAGAATAGCTACGAGCAGCTGGCATGCCTACCTTCAGTGCAGGTATGTGGCTTTGGCCTTCTCTTTTCCAAGGGAATATATCTCATCAGGTACTTTTCAGAAAGACTTCCAACTCTCTACCTGTGAAAGAGTTAAAGAATAAACACATGGAAGTGGCATATTATTTCTCAGAATGGAAAGTTCTGATTTTCTGTACATACAGATGCAGAATAAGAATCCTCTGACTTCCAAGGAAGTGCAGTCTGCTAGGTCTGGGCTTCCCAGAGCAGGAGATATGGAGATAACTCAGCAGAGTCCAGTGAAGGGCCATGGAGCTGTTTAAGGGTCTGGATCATCTGGCATATGAAAAGTTGTGAGAACTCAGGCTGTTCAGCCTGGAAAAGAGAAGGCTCCAGGGGATCTCAGTATTGTGCATAAAGCAGCTGACTGGGTAAAGAGATGAATAAAAGATGGAGCCAGACCCTTCTCAGTGGTGCTCAGTGACAGGACTAGAGGAAGTAGAAACAAACTGAAACACAGGAAAGTTTACTAAAACATAGGAAAGTTTGCTAAAACATAAGAAAATATTCAATGCAAGGGTAGTCAAGTGTTTTCACAGGCTGCCCAGAGAGGTTGTGGAGATATTTAAAATCTGATTGAACATAATCACAGGCAACAGGACCCTGATTTGGGCACTGGATTGACTGGAGGCTCCCCAGAGGTACCTGCCAGCCTCAACCATTCCATCAGATTAAATTAAAAAATCTTAAGTATTAGCGCAGATTTTCCTGAGAATTTATAGTGGCAAGAAGAGCATTTCAGTTTATCAAGTAGATATTAACCCTCTAGGGTCTTGGACACATAATGTTCTTTTGGTGAGTGGATGTAAATTAGAGATCAAGCACAATTAATGCAACAATGGTACTAGAACTCATGTGGTACTGTGTGCACAGGTATGTAACATGAATATCAGCTGAGGGTGTAAAAAGAGGTAGAGATGTGATTCAAATACCAATTAGATGTGCTTTATTAGCTCCCATTCAAGAACTGGTGTTTCTGCCACAGCACTGAACTGGATCAGTGGCATCAGATTTTGGTCCCTTTGCTTATTGTTGCTGTTTCAGGGGCTACATCAGCTCTGGTCTTTGCTGAAAGCCTTCCTTAGAGTCGATTGTGCCTAGTCATTAGAAACAAAAAAATTGTCAAAATCTGATGTTACACGGATTTATGACATATGTCACTGGAGTTGTAAGTAGCAATAGTCAGACAAAAACTTGTCCTTTTTTCATCTGATGCTTTCTTCTGGCCTCACAGTGTACTGAATTGCTTTGTAGGCTAGTTAGCCCTAAATAACAAAAAACAGTTTGTATCTGAGGATGGTGAAATGCTTCTAAGATATCCCAAACACATTTGGCATGTTTAAACACATCCTTTCAGCTTGTCATCTTTCACACAGCTTTTAAATGATGCTAATAATAATATCATTTATTTTGCATGATAGGTCCTGTGATTCTTGCTTCTACATCCCAAATACAATACTTCCAATCTTAGCTTCTTTTCTTCTGCAGGGAAATGCATTAGACTTCTTCAGTTATTCTAGATATTTAGAGCCGGAAGACCAAGACCCATGAATATACAGGCCTAAAGCTATTAAACAACCAGAGATGCTTCAGATCTAATTGCTTTATTGGTGCTTCTGTGTTGACTTTGATTGTGGTAAGAGATTTACATCGCCAAAAAGAAGAAATTAATTGGCCCTTTATGTACAGACATGCATTAGAACATTTGTAAATTTTTAACATGGGAAAACAGCCACCTTTAAATGACAAAAATATTTGTGTAACAGTACTGTTACTTGCTGATGTTACTTGAAATTAACTTACTTGAAATTAACAAATTAATTGGAAATATATAAAACCTGTGGAAGGTCAGAATGGAGATCTATGCTTTCAGTCTTATTTTAGATTCAGAAAAGAAACACAGAAACAACACACAGTTTCAGGATGAAGGTACTTAGCTTTCCTGTCCAGTTACAAATCCACCATGGGTTATTTGGCCCTAATATCTGTGGAGTCAACTGTAGCCAACTGACCCTCTTTTAAGAATATGGCTTTGTGTTTTTTGTAACAGGAGGACAGCCAGTATGCTGGTATACCTATAAAATTATCCAAACCTGAGGGATGAAAGCTGGAATAAGAGCAGGAGATTTTCTCTGAAGACTACCTTTTTCAAGAAAAGAGGTGCCACTGTTCTCCTGTGGAATGCACAAGTCATGTCTGAAGATATGCAACTGCTAACACCGTCTAAGAGTAACAGAGTTATCAGCATGAGCAGCTCTGCCCTTGTCTCTCCTCTCACCCGCTGGACTGTGATGAGGATACGAAAGTTCCAGCTCTGCTGTTTACCCAGCTGTGGAGCAGCTGGTTCCATGTGAAGAATTTGTCTTTCCAGTTTGCTTTTGTACAAGCCTAAGAAATTACTTGAAACAGTGAAAAAAAACAAAACAAAACAAAACAAAACAGAACAAAACAAAAAACAAAAACCCACCCAAAAGATCAACCCAGAAAAAACTTTAATAATTGCCAAGCAAGGTTAAGGAATGCCAGAACTAAAACTGCAATAATTCAGGTCCACTGTGTACATTATCTTCCAACTTCTAATCGCATGACCACAAACTAGTGGTTTCTTTGCCTTTTTTTCCCTTTGCTGCAGAGGATGGACCTGCTGTGGGATGAATCATGGTTACCTTATTGCAGAAGCTGAGGAATTTGGAGGGTGATAGCCGAGGACTTCAAAATAGGAAAGGATTGTACTGTGGTTTGGGAAACTGAGTGCTGTCCTGGTATTGGATTTTGTTGCTATTATGGATTTTGTTGTTATTCTACTTCACCTCATTCCAAACGTAATGCTGGGCTAGTCACTGAACTCACAACTTTTCACAGATGGTAATTGATTTTCTGGAAACCCTGACAACTGGAATCTGATACGGGATATGCAGAACATTCACGATTATGGGAAATCTGATTTGAAGATATATTTTAGATGCTGAAAAAAATCCATTCTTAAGCATCTCAAATGAGAAGCCAAAGTCTGTGATTTCTTTTGGGAATTTTGACTCAATGAGCATGAGTAAACATAGAAGAATACTTTCTTCTCAACTTCAGGAGTACTGGGAAGATAATTTGTCAGTGTTTGTAGAACACCACGATCCTGCAGAGGAGAAGACCATAAAATGCCTTTTCTTTTGGAAAAAGTATCTGTGTTTCAACACTGTGTGAGATGATAGGTGCCATTCCTAGAATAACAGGGTAAGATTTTTCAAATATCGATGCCACTATCTTTGTGTAGTGAATCAGCATAAAACCATGGCAAAGGCCTTGACAGCTCATTAAATCCACTCCTCTGCCTGAAAGCAGGATCAATTAGGCCTAATATTTTCCTGTTAGATACGTGTCTAAGCTCCATGACAGAATTTTCATGATTGCATGATTTTCCATCACTTTACTTTCCTTGCCATTAAAAAGTCCTTCCCAGTAGCTAGCTGAAATCTCCTCTTTGCTTGCCCAGTCCTCAGGGCCAAGAGAGAAATGTTCATCTGTGGGACTGTCTCTGCACTCATAAAGGGTGCAGAGCTGAGATTATGCCTTTATTTCCAAAGAGATCATAACATTGTGCCAGACCAGTGGTCTGCAGCAGTACAGGCTGGGGGTTGA
>VYZQ01016257.1:8707-26931 GCA_013400655.1 Mystacornis crossleyi | reverse complement strand
AACTAGCCTGGTTTTGAGGAAAGTGGTCCATTTATTGACGAGCACTCGCTGGCCTCCCATGTCATTCTGTGTACAGAGAAACAAATGCCAACGGTAATTTGAATGAGTAAGTCTGGAAGCACAAACATCTCTGATGAATTAGCTGCTCATTGAATCATCTAATGTCAAAAGCATCCATTTTCAAACCACATGTCTATTACTAGTATTATTTCTCTGGAGTCAGTTTTCAAGCAGGATTGCACTGATCAAGTCCAGGTCTCATTAACATCTGTGGTTTTTTAAGAATTTTTTAAGTCTGTACCATACCCCTGGATAGTTATAGCTACACAGCTGTTGGAAAGCTCTTTTTTTATTGCTCATGTTTGCAAACTAGATACACTGAGTACATTACTAAAGTTTAGCTTTGCTTTAAGAGCTCAGTGCAGGTTTAGTTAAATGCATTTGGAAACTGAAGCCCTGAATCTATCTATAGAGCTGGTGCAGATGGGGCAAGTCTGAGGCAATTATTTACATGGTTTTCTAACAAATTCTCAATACCTTTAAACAACACCTGCCTCACTATTGCTGTCTCACCTTTTTCTTACTCTTGCAACAGTTGGAATTTCGAGAAAAGGGAACATTTAGTACTACTTAGCAGTCAAGTTTTGTACCCTTTTGTAACATCCTCAATCTGTGGCCTTATATTCAAGACCCATGTAATTGGCTGTTGAAGGCTCTGCAATAGGTTTGCAAAACTCCTCTCACAGAGATCTGCTTTCCTCAGAAAAGCAGAAATATGTGGAGTAGACGCCTCTGTGTTGTAAAATCTGTTACAGCTCAGATGAAAATGTAAAAGCTGGGGAAAAACAGCCAGTCCTTGAATCACCAACTAGCTATTTTTTTGTATTCATTAAATCAAATCTGAATTCTGACATGAAGCTGTGAAGTTAATGGCCAGATAAGTTTAGGAGAAGTGGAAGAGAAAGGTCAGTGGGATTTTTGTTTAACCCGTGCCTAGAGATGAGACTTCCAGGTCAATATATTCCAGAGTAGAGGGAACTATTACAATAATTTATTCAGGCATATATTCAGAACATAAGCCAAAGAATTCCAGTTTGGATCTTGATGCAGGCTGGAATCCAGAAAGCCAAGTGGCTTTGTGAAAATTAATGTCTAAGGCTGCAGTAGGGTACTTTGCATACATCAGATGTTTTAAAATTATACATGAGTACCCAAGAAAGTTTAAGGAGCAGTATGCTGGTGAGTATATGTGACAAATACCACACATGGACGTAACAGAAAATAACTTGTGTCTTCCTCTATGCCCAGTAGTTTTAGGAAGGTATCCCCTACATTTAGGAGGGGAAATACAAACTTTTTTTTGAATCAAAACCAGATCTTAACCAATAACCTTCTCTTTCCTTCCTTTGATCAAGGAGATTCCCAGTGGGAATGTGAGATCCCTGTCATCAGCCTTACAGTAGCTGGTTACTACAAAAGGAATGGACCCAAAATTCATCCGTGTTTAGAGATCACCAGTAAGGGCAGCTGGGAGATCATATGTTAACAGCGCTCCTCTCGAGCAACTGCCCAAGATCTCCTTCCTCTGTGTGGGGCCTCGGAGCCAAAAAGAGATGAGATGAGATCAACACACCAGGAGGATGGCCTGAGTGGGAAATGGATAATTGTGCAGGGCAGTAGAGGGAAGCAAAGTCTTTCCTCATGATTTTGCTGCTCCTTCTGGTAAAACTTAAGTCTGTCTGTGATAATAGTTTGCTGGACAATTCATCTTTTGTTCTAGTTTCTTATCTGCACTATCAGAAAAAGGATCTTACCGCACATACACGTCCCACCCTGGTATATATGGCATGAGTGCTTGTCTCAGCTTCTAAAGCTTTTTCAGTAAAGAAGAAATATACTTTGTTATCATCGTGGTCTTCATTGTCAGGAATCATGTATGAGCCAACGAATTTTGGTTCTTAAAAAAAAAAAAAAGAATTGAGTCCAGTTATTAAAATATTGCCTTATTTTTTCAAGCCTTAAAATCAGCTGATAGAAACCAAAAAATAAAACTAGAGGTAAGGGATCTGTGAGTCAGAGAGCTGCCTAGGGGCAACTGAGCGATACAAAACATAAAAAAAAAAAAATTTTTTTTGGTGGGTATCTATAGAACTTGTGGAATACATTAATATTGAAGCATTTTTATACCTCCAACTGACAAATTCATACGCCTTTGTATTTTTTCAAAAGACCATTTTCCAGTTCCATTCTCTGTGTTTTATGTATTTTAATTTGAATTAGGTTAAAACCCAACACTAATATTTCCATAGCAATCTCTGATCCCATGCAAACCAGAAATTGTCCAGTCATCTGAAACGCCTCTGGTTTTAGCTTCTTGTCCTTCCCATACCTTTCAGCAGGCGCTCATTGTCAGGCTCAGTGCGAAGATGGGCCATGCGGTTCATGGAGCGAAACAGAGCAGCATCTCTTCCCCAGTAGTCACTGTAGAGGCCAGTAAAAAGTTCACCACCTGCAGACCAGACATTAAAAAAATCTAAAATGAAACAATTTGGTAATACTCTACATATTAATTTCATTGCTTGTGATAAGAACCACATTATAAATATGGCTCATTAGTATTTGCTCAAACAAGGGAGAAGGTGAGTCAGTAGTTTAATACAGTCTGAAGTGCATGTGTACGTTGCTCCTATCAGCAGTGCAGAATTTGCAACTGAAGCAGCATGAGGACAAGAATTTTAAATTTCATGAGTCGCAGTCTCGTTTTCAAAACTGTCTTAACAAGACAGAGTCACACACAGAACATGAAGGTGTTACATTAACATCTATCCACATCTGCCACAATAACACCCATCACATCAGGCACCTCAGTTCAAAGATCTCACTGTGATCCAGTGGCCTGGCTCTGGGGACAAGAAGTTGGTACCTAAATCTTCATCAATGCAAAGACTCTGACCAGTGATTCGCTGCTGAGCAGTTCCAGATGTGTCCATGCTTTGCTAATGAGAAGCAGCGAATTGCCTGGTTCTAGACTGGAAGGGACATGGTGGTTTTATGAGGAGCAAGAAATAACAGGAGCAAGATAGATATAACAGGAAAATCAAATGGAAATGCAGCAACAGTTTTCAGAGAACGCGGTGTTAAGGATAAGAATAGTGTTAGCTGCACCAAATTACTGATTTGGGCTACACTATGTGGTTACAGCTCAAGGCTAAACCATACCTGAGTACACGGACTGGAACTCAAACATAGGAGTCTTTCCTGAGCATAATTATGAAATTTAGCTCTGTGGAAAACATGGCTGAAAAAGAATTATAGTGAAAACACCGGTGGACTGGATGCAGTTATCTCCCCAGATGGAGGGACAAGAAGCAGTTCCTGCAACCTTAGAAATTATTCCTATAAACAAGCACAGGTTTTATTAGGTTCAGAGGGTTTTCCAGTCAGCCTACTGGAACTGTTCCACTTCACCTGGAATTGCTATAATTTGGAAATAACTTGCTGGCTGAGGGGATTCCATGTTCAATGGACAGAAGAAAAGGGACTATTTTTCTCTGATCCAGAAAAAGCTTGTTTACATAGCACTGAAATATTTCCCAGTGTAAAGACAGAACCTGTGATTTCATCCATCCTCCACAACTGGTGATGAATATTTCTTAAAAAATTTATGGAAACAGAAAACTTGGTCTCATTTTCAAAGGATTTAGATGATATTCAAAAATTAGGCAAGCATCAGAAAATTTAGAAATAATACACTGATTAACAGACAGTGTTGAAAAATCAATATGTATATTGGTACAATTTAATATGTTCAAAAATCAAGCCTATCTCTGACCCACCCAAAATTGTGATGTTGGATATATATTTACCTTGAAAAAATCCCATAAATAATTTTACTGTTCAGTTTTCTATGGACACTATTCCTCTTAACTGACCAAGTATTAACAATAACTTATTTCACATCCCTCTGGACTTGGATTAAAAAATTTTTAGGCCAAATTTAAGAAGCAGGCAGCTTTTGTCACTAGGTGGCACCCTTATGCTAGAAAATAACGCAAAAGGAATTAAACTGCACAAGGAGAGGGAAATAAATTATTTCCAGTGGAAGGATAATCTGAGTGGAGTTTTCAGCGACACAGCTTCCTGCCCCCTAATCAAAATAAACATGACTGATACATCCAAATAACGTTTGCTGGCATTTATAAAAGATTATAGCAGAAAGCAAGAATTTTGTTTATAGGTCTCCCTCAAAGTGTGAATTTTGTTTCCAGAACAACATACGGCTTGAATGTTGGCATAACTGTGAATGATTATTCTGAAAAGTTAATAATTTGTCAGCTGGGGCTGGTTCAGACACCTCAGCTGAGCTGGAGCTAGCACAGTTTTGCCTTAGGCTTCATCAAATACAGAATGGATATTGCCCTGGAAAATACATGGTGGTGATTCAGTGTAAAATATCAGCAAGTGAAGTAAAAAGTAAGTATAAATTAAAGCATCTGCAGAAATTAAGTTTGCCCAAAACTAATAGAGAACTTTATTTTTTAAACAGTGCAGAGCTGCTTAAACCATAGAATTTGCCAGTGTCTTTATAATGTTCCAAACCATCTTCACAACCTTAATTAATGAGTTACATTAGTCATATATCCCCTTTTGGGAATTCTACTGGAAAAATATATCAGACTGGCTGGTATTCTTTTTAGTTTTGTTGATGTATAATGCAAAATGAGATATTTTATCTTTTCAATGCTATAATGAATATTGGAAAACGCATCAGTGCGGGCTAAATGATTTGTCACATATTGCTAATGATCAGGATTGACACCTGTAAGTCCAGATGTTCAGAAGTTTGGATATAAAATCTATTCCTTCTGTTTGACATAGGTATAAAATGCTGGTGTAAATAAGTAACCTGCTGGTATGGCATTCTACCACATACTGAAAAAGTTATCACTCATTGTACCTGTGAGATCCTGGGGGAGAAAATGGAAGTTCCAGTCCTAGATGGATATTGTTCCAAGAAAAATATTTTACAGATACATAAATTAAATCTCATTTTTACTCTGAACTGTTACTAAACTAAATATAAGTATCCTGTGTGAGCAGACAGATCACTTCACCTAAGAACAGCAAAGGGACAGTACTGACAAGTGTGACTGTCAAATATCTCAGCACAAAAACATTCAATGTAATTCTGAGATATTTTGCACTTTTGACACTAAGAGGATCTTCTCTTGTCCTTTTCAATAGTCTTTTGTTTAAATGCAAGTTACAAATTTTGAACACTACTAGGTTTTTACAGGTACTGACCAATTCCAGATTCAGAAGTAACTTAAGACTGAGGTTTGAAGAATTCTGGAAAGATTTCTACTTTTTTCTCCTCCCTTGAAAAGCTACTATCACATATCAATTCACTCCTGTCTTGGGGGTTTCATAGTGCTGCATATCACACTGATTAACCTCTACCTTCCAGTGAAAATCAGCTGAGTAACTTCAGAGACCTTCACTGCTCCTCCACTCTTCCAGTCTAACCTCAGCTTCACATTAAATTGATAAAATTTAAGTTTGGTTAATGAGGTTAACAGGCTGGTTAATCATGTTCTAAAAGGAATAAAACATTTCTTCTTTCCTTATTTAAGCAAACAAAATACTTCCATGGACCTCAAAGACCAGTTTTAGCTCAAGGGATACACACATACTTTTAGCTAGCATTCTTTTCAAGTGATCAAATACATCAAAATTCAACTCTGACCATTTAAAAATTCCTTTACTTTTCCCCTTTTTTCAAAGCCAAATATTAACAAATTAAAATACAAACTTTTTGTTCTAAACCCTTCAAAATTCCTAGGTGACAACCCCAAAGCAAAAGAGATTGAAGGATTTAAACTAAACTACTCATACAAAAGATTTCTATAAATACGCTGCTATCACCTTAAAGGTGGCATGTTTTGTGTACCTGCTTCAAATTGGAAGCTAATGCAAACACAAGCTATTATTCATCAGTAGTCTTTTTTGTGTAAAATTGAAAATTTAGGTTGTGAATAAAGGATTAGAACATAATGATTAGAACATAAGCTGCACTTTTCATGCATTTATTTGACAGTCAGTTATTACTCACATGACAACTAAAATCAGAAGACTAATTCCCATTTTAGCAAATGATACTTTTGGCAGTATGAAAACAGTAAATTAAATAAAAACCCTATTGTTTAACTGGTAAACTAATACCTCTGTATATTTGAATTTTCTGTCTGTCACAAGTATTTTGTCTTTTGCTTTGAGAGAAAATGTATTTTTATCTAGAGTAAAAGTAAAAAGACACAAATACCTAACTTTAAAACTGTAAAAGCAGAAAATATTTTTGGAATGGATTCCCTGGATATTCACCTATTCAGATGTATTTTAGGTTTTTCACTACTTCTGATATATTGCAGGTAAGAATATATGGACATAAACTAATTCCTCAGCTTTCAAGAGCTGGTGTGGTCTAAGTTAATCAGTGTGCACAATCTGGTATCAAAAATAGTTTTGGCTATTGAAAGCAGATGGGGGAGTTCATTAGGAATAAAAGTCCAAAAGTTTTATATACAGTTGAGCTCAACATAAACATTTTATTCAGCCTGTCGGCCATCCAACTTCTATTCTGTTTCCTGATGCTGGCAATAAATTAATTGATTGTTCATATATTGAGGAATTCATCACAAGCTACTTCACCAGTGGGTCAGATAACCTACAATAATGCTTACAGCAGCACAGATATTTCATTTTAAAGCCAAGTCACGAACTGTTGTTTTCTTGAAGTGGGTATTTTAACTCTTATGTTGAAATACATAAAGAGATGCAGAACAAGGGATTATCTTTCTTCCTAAATTAATCCAGCTAAATCTGGTCCTAATTAGTTATGGTGCAAACGATCTTTCAAGATCAAGATTTTAAAAGCTTTTAAACCTTTATGAGAGGTATGTAAAGTTTTCTTGTTAGCCTAATCCTCACTGTTAGTCAATGGCCATGCTGGTGCAGGCACTGTGTTAATGTGAGGGGCAGAGATGGGAACAGGTTTTGGGTAGTTTCCTTAGGAGGAAGAAGGGTCTGGGGTGTGCTTTGCTAACAGGTTTGCATAAAACCTTTTCAAGGACATGAACATTGGCTGAACTTGTATCAGATAGTGGAGACAACTCTGGGGTGCAGCCTCCAAGATCATGCTGACTTCATACCAGGAGCAGATTTCACTTTCTAAGAAAACTGATGTATTGGTTCGGCATGGCCTGATTTTGGTTAGCAGGGGGGCTGCAAAGATGGTTCCTGTGAGAAGCTGCTGGGAGCTTTGCACCATGTCCAGCAGAGCCAGTGGCTGATGGCTCTAAAGATGGACATGCTGCTGGTCAGAGCTGGGCCAGTGAGGGAGGCTGGTAATGCCTCTGTGATGACATATTTAAGAAGAAAATAAAAACAAAATCACGGGGTTTTGCTGCTAGTCAGAGGAGAGAAGGAGGTGAGGACATGTGAGGGAAAACAACATGGCGACATCAAGGTCAGTGAAGAAGGAGGGGAGGAGGTGCTCCAGGCACCGGAGCCAAGATTCCTCTGCAGGCGGTGGTGCAGAACATGGTGAAGCAGCTGTGCCCCTGCAGCCCACGGGGAATGCAGAGATCCACCCACAGCCCCTGGGGGAGGTGCCCTTGCTGGCGCCGGTGGATGCTTGGAGGAGGCTGTGATCCAGGAGCAGCCTGTCCTTGGAGGAGTGCACCCCGTGGGGAGAGACCCACGGCACAGCAGTTTTGGGAGGGCTGTGTGTCCGTGGCAGGGACTCACCCTGCAGCAGGGGCGGTTTGGCTGCTGCTCGTGAGAGTGGACCCACGCCGGGAAGTTCATGGAGAACTGTCCCCCGTGGGAGGGACCCCGCGGCCTCACAGGGAAGGACTCTTCTCCCGGAGCAGCGGAAGAAAATCCTGGTGATGGACTGACCAGAAGCCCCCTGCCCTGCCTCCCCGTGTTGTCGGTGGGAAGGAGGGAGGGCCTGGGGAGGGGAAGGTGTTTTAAGGGCTTATTTTACTTCTCATTACCCTCCTCTGATTCTGTTAGTAATAAATTTTACTTAGCAACTGAGCTTGAGCCTGTTTTGCCCTTGAAATATTTCTCCTGCTCTCCTTATCTCACTCATGAAGCCTCCATTAACCCTTTCCTCTTTTTCCTCTATTTCCTCCTTTTGCACAGCTGTGGTAGGGGACGGTGAGCAAGTGACTCTCGTGGGTGCCTGGCACTGGGCCAGTGTCAAACCACGACAGCTGAAGTGCTTGAGGAAGAATTAAACCTCCAAGCATTGGAGGAAGGCCTGGAAGCCAGTCCCAGAGGGTGCATGGTGCAGTTACCATCTACTATCACGCAGTAATGGCCATCGTGGGCTGAAGTGTCTGAATGAAAGAGCATCCTTTCCCTCAGTGCATTTAGCATTAGAAGTCTGTCTCATTTTCAGATGTCACTTAAAATATTAATATTCACTGTGATTGCATCTAGGTCTTCTAACCTTTTCAACTGGCTACCTGCAGAGATAAAGGACATACATTCTGGAGTCTAAGCACCATTTTATTCTGTGAACTGTGTGTCTCTGGTTAGTAGAAGTTGGTAGAATAAAGTAGAATGCATGGAAATTCAAATTGCCTTAGGATATTCTTCCTAAGTGTTGAAAGTGTTTAACTCCATTAGTTAAAAATATGAAATAATAGGTAAAGTAATAAAATCTTTGAGTAATAAAGTAATAAAATCTTTTGTTATGCTTTTCAAACATCATTGCATGATAACTTGAAATTATAGAATTTCCTAATGGATGGCTAGAAAAACGGCCTCTAAATACTGGTTTTGATGAAGAGTTGAAAGTTAGCCTGTTTTTTGGTGTATCAGTGATCTGATAAAAATATTATTTTCTCTTGTTAATCTTGCTACATTACAGAATTTTTGGCTTTGTCAGATTGATTTTATGTCTTTGTCAGTGGACCTCCAAAACTCTAATCAACCTCTATCAGGGAAGGGCTTATTTCATTTTTTTCTCCTTCAGATAAAAATGAGGATCCATAGGACCTCTCATAATTCAGGCAAACTCTTAAAGCTCAGTGGGACAATCTGGCTTTCATTTAAGCAAATAAAATTCACATTGATCTCACAGTAGGAATAGGATCAAGTTAATTTATTTACTTAGTTCTATCTGAGGAAAGGTTGAGAAGGACTTCAAGATTAGACCATGAGGTTTCAGGCCTACAACAATTCCATGAGTCTTTGTTCCCAGCATAAGCTGAGACTAGAATCTGTCAAAAATGTAGAAGCAACTTAGAAATAAGGGTTGAATAAGAGCGTGACGATCTGTGCTTCATGGATTTTGGCAGGTCAGGCAAAATACAGCATGTTTTTCTAATTCTTCTATGACCCGCTAACTCTGAAGAATAAAAGCTCTAATTTACTTTTTTTTTAATGACAATGAAAAATATTTTGATGAATTGCTTCAATGTGAAAGATTTGACATTACTGCTAAAGATTCTTCTTGTAATTAATTTGTTTATGTAAAGGAACAGATAAACCTATCAAAAAATACATCCATCACTCACAACCAATACTTCATCATCACCATGGATGAGCCATACCATTGTAGTTAATCATCAGAGAATTTATCTGTCAGATTTTAAGATGCAGAGACAAATGTAAACATCAAAAGGGCTCTAAAATCCTCTTTTTTTATCCCTGAAAAATAGAAAATTTATTTAATATTTAGCCTCTTTTTCCTAGCTCTTTCTTTTAATGGATAGTCCTTTTGAATGCTCAGTTTTTGTTTATGTTTTCTAAACCCAGAAATCATTGCTACTCCCTAACTCCCTCGCTTTTACCCTTTACCTGCTGTTCCAGGCTATTTTTAGTCAATGTACACTTAGTCAATAGTGCCAAGACTGTCTTTGCTTCATCTCACAAAATATTTTGAGGAAACATAATTGAGGAAAACCCATATGGATTGCTATATCACAACTTCAAAGATCCCAGTCCTATAGTGATACACTTCCCAGCAAGGTGCAGAGGAGTATTATCTCAGCACAGCTTCCTGGCACTGCAGGACTTAGACTGAATTCTATTTTTATGTCTGTTGAGTATAAGATCAACTCTTCTAACATAGAATCGCCAGTTTGCGACAGTTTTGTTAGAAGGCAGCATTAAAAAAAAATTAATCCTAAAAATGGTAATTTATATAAACAATAAAGCAGGATATAAATACAGTTAAATTCACATTTTTACGAGGTGCTTGCTGCTCAGATTCATCTCAGTAGATGAAAAAAAAAAAACTGGTTCAAATGACTAAGCCAGACAGGCTTCTTCGCTTTTAAGGAAAGCAGGAAATGATTATTTCCATAATTACACAACAATCTATTACCTTCAGGATGGCAGATGTCATTCAACATTTCACTTAAGTGAGACACCCTTGCTGAAGTTAATGCTGCCTGGAATGTAATATTAATGTGGGCAGCACCATGAGGATTAAGTCTGACATGTGGAAGGTTGCAATGGAAGGCTGACAACACTTTGGTGTGCTGAAGAAAGAGACTCAGAATGACAGATTGACAGGACTGTGAAGCTTGTGACATAAAGTTCATTACCAATTAAGATGGAGGTGAAGGAAGAACTGGGGTCAAAAGGGCACCTGCCTCGTCCTCTCTCAAATTTGTGCGATTCCAGTTGAAACAGATGATCCTTGGGAAAAAAAAAAAAAAATTACAGAGAACACCATAAACCCTACAGGCAAAGAAACAGTCCTCAGAGGCAAGCTTTAACTTTGTTATACCTTTGTGGAGGATTGACTTCATTAAGGAGAAAACACAATTACGGTTGCTCACTGATGTACTAGTAAAAATTCTCTGGGTTTCTACAAATCACCTTTGTCTGTGCACTGCCCGAAAAGAATCAGAAAAATATGCACTAAAATTGCACTTATTTCATTTCTGTGGGAGTAGGGAGGGAAGATTCCTCTATCTCTTCTCCAGATTATCTAAATATTAAATAGATGTCTCACCATGGAATGTGTTTTCCCCCTTTAAACAATTTTTTTTTCCCCAGTATTTGTTAAATATATCACACTGTGTTATCTTTTCTTCATAGCTTTGAGATGTTTATATATCTTCTTCATAGAAGTATGTTTAAGAATGAATCCTCAGTTATGGTTTTCAGAGCAGATGTGATTTCTTCGGTGGATTTAACAGAATATCAGTATAAAAAAATATTGGCAACTTGGTTTAATTTGTCTATATAAGGTTGTAAAGACTGAGAAAGAATTTACAATTTAAATTTTCATTTGCAATGGTAGGTTTGTCTCAGCTTTCACAGAAAAGCCCATTAATGTCTGATTAAAATATCAAGTGAGAGCACAATATTTTGAATTTAGATATTAACAGAACAGCATGCCACAAACAGAGATAGGGAGACAAAAGGGCAAATAGAGAGAAAGCTATGAAAGCTTGATAAAAAATATGCCACACACCCATCAAAACTAGCAAATATTTTGATAATTTAATAGTTTCAGCTCTGTGTAAAGTTTTACTCAAAAGTTTACTGAAATGCAGATTATATGAATATACTGGATAAATGTAACCTACCTGTTCATTAAACTAAATCTCAGGTTCACACTGCTAATATATGAGACAAATATTTTGTGAGGCATAAAATTACATGCAACAGGAAGCCAAATCCCCCAGAATTTTTGGAAGTATTTGCCTCAGTCTTTCCTGTAGAGAACACATTATCAAAAAGCTCCAAGAGATTTTTAGTCATAAAAATCAGGTTCCCTTAGGCTGGATTTTTCAGGTATTTATTGGAATAACTCGGTACTGGCACAGAAAAAAGCTCAATAATCTACAACCTACAAATTTTCCCAAGCAAGTAAAATTGCCCTAAAAGCTAAATGAATATTCACTCCAGGTGACTTCAAGACAGTTATGTTCTCCTGAAAAAAAACCAAAAAAACCCAAAAAAACCCAAACAAACAAAAAAAAAAACCCACCAACATAAAAATACAAGGAGCAAAGAAGCAGAAGGTGGAAAACTGGAAAGACAATAATGATAAAAAATAATAGCTTAAAAGGACAGAAAAAAAAAAGATATAAGGAAAGTGGAAAGATGTAGAGCTCTTAGTTCCAGCTAATTGACGAATAATTGATTCTTTCTGTGCATTTAATTTAAAACAGTTAACCTTGGATTTGTCACAAGACCCTCGACTTCAAAGCATTATTCACATCTTAATCCCCAGATCAGACAAACCGATGTACCTGTCTTCCATTCCCGACTATCTAAATCATACATGTCATTTTGCTGCAACTTCTGGTCAAAAAGAAAGACTCCCATTTGTTAGAAAGCTTCTATAAAAAATTGGATGCAACTCAGAATGCAGTTCTGGAAAAACAGGACATCTTTTTCATGTGTGCTTGCAGTGAAAAAATCATAAAAATTCCTAAAATAAAATAAAATTAAATTAAATAAGGAAAAAAAAAAACATACAAATTTTAGGTAGTGGAGCGAAAACTCATGAGGTAACAAGGTGTTCATAATCCCACCTCTCCAGAAGCTCCTTTGTTGGCCTAACCCTGGTGTGTTAGTGCCTGGTTGTTAAAGCTGATGTAGCAGAAAATAACTGTACTGGGTAGAGACTGATGGTGCGGGAATATTGTTTTATGCTGTATCAGCAAATGTTGCACATCAGTAGTAACTATTCCCCCTCTGCTGTTGGGTAAATGTCAAACAATGAAGAAATATTTCCCTGTGTGTGGACATCTCAGTCCCATTCCATACTTTTTAAACATCACATACCATGTATTTTTCAAAACTAAATACTGTAACATTTTTAGTCAACAGTGGATAAGAAAAGAATAAGGTGAGCTCAGGAAGGAAAAGAAAAACTTTCTGAAATGATGAAAAAGTACTTGGGAGCCATAATGGCATAAAATTTGATGTAAAGGAAATATTTCTAAAAACCATCTAATATTATGTATTCTCTTATTGGGTATTAAAAATAAAGTTACTTGCGAAAAAGTTTCTCTTCTGGGATTCTCAACTAAACTATTTTTCAGTGAATCAGTTCAATAAAGATTTAGAAGAAAGTGGAGAGACAAACCAAGAGTTAAAAGCTGACAGATTATTCTGGTCTTCATGCTTTCTGTTTACTTTTCCCCATAGTAAAATAAAAATGGATGTGCCTGTACAAGGAAGAAGTAATAAATTAAAACTGATTACATAAAAAGCATACTCAGGTAAAGGGATCATTTGTGGGAACAATATTGTTTTGAAACCATACTTGAAGAACTTGTATTATCTGTACTTTCTGTTTCATTGTGGCTCACATTTTGTCCTACATAGGGAATGGAAATTGAAAGTTTTTTTTTTACTCTTGGAGGAGACATGATCCCACCAGGTATTCATAAAACACACTTCATATTTTGGTCCTCCCCTGGTAAAACACCACTGGTACGCAGACCAGAGAGATGTGGCCAGTGCTGGAGTCTTCTGAATGATGTGGAGGAACTTCTCATTACTCTATACAAAATTACACCAGCACAATGAAAAAGCTGCTAATGTAGTTAACCATTTTCCTGAGAACTAGAATTAAATCAGTGGTAAAGACAAACCCATCTCTTTTAACATTCATGATATGAATGTGTTTAAAACAGCTGACTATATGACTGGAATAAAAATGCTAAACAATATGCATAGTGTCCATTCATTGTCTGGAATTTACAAGTAAGGATTGTAGCTTAAATATGTAATCTAGTGTTAACACTGAGGGTAGACAAAAAATTGGATTTCGGTGCAATTTGGTGGAATTTTTAAGAGGTCACTAGTTTTGATATAAAGCAGGATGTGTATCTCATAAGTGCTTGAAGACACATGTAACTGTCTGAAAAGCTGCTGAAAATGTAAGCAATGACTCCTCTACGAGAGATTTTCCACCTTCAGCTTTTAGGACAGCATGCCAAATATTCCATGGTTGCAATAAGTTATTCCTATCACTGGGGCAAGCAACTGAAGTTCAGGTGTTAGATGTGTCAGGTTCCATGGGATGCCAGTTTAAATGAAATAAGCATTACACATTAATAATCAGCTTTGAAGGCTAATTCCATAATTCTAACCCTCCTTGCAGTTTCTGACATTGGAATCCCTTGAGAAATGTCAGAGTAAAACTGACAGTTTCCTCACAGATTATACAGCACATCAATTCAACCTCATAATTTATTTCATGGGCATTTTTCAGTGGTTACGGTAAAAACTATGCAAAAGCACATATGGAGGGCTGGGAGTGGAATTACGTGTTTCTGCATGTAGCATGGGAAAAGAAATGGGGTTCTGGGTTTGATTTATGATAGCAGTGACTCAGGAAACATAATACACTTTCAACTATTTTTAAAATAATAATGTTCTTTTAAAGAAATAGAAGATATTTTCAAAACAACAAACATTTTGCCATTAACTTGATATGAATTGCTAATTTTAGACAATGAAGAATAATGTAGGCTATAAACAATAGCGAAAGAAAAGGTCAATCAGAGGCATTAAAATTTAAAGACTGGATCTAACTTTTGTTGCAGAAAATTGCTTTCACTAATGCCAAGTGCTGCTTTGCTCTGGGTCAAGACAACACTTATGCATGTGATTAATTTAAAACATATGCTTACTTCTAGTCCTGTTCAGCAAAGTACCTAAGCCTATTCTGAACATTAATACAATGGCTGTATCTTTTCACTAAATCAGGGACTTAAAAATACAGAGGCTTGAGTTGTGTTTTCCTAGGATATTATTTTCATGAGAGAAAAAGAATTTGATTTTCTGTAATGATTTGTTGTGTTTTAGTTTTTCCATTTTAAATTTTATTATTTTCCATGTAACAAAAAAGTAAAACATATCCTACTGGTACTTTTTAAAGGCGAGTGAAACCATTTCATAACCTTTAATTATATCCTTAACTGTGCACGCATGTGTTGCAACAGTACTGCCGTGGTCTGCTCTCCAGGAGACCTATGCATTTCTGTGGTTGGCAGGGGGTTTTTGTGGCTTTTTGTTTGGTTGGGTTTTTTTTTTCTGGTGTGTGGTATGTTTTGATTTGTATTTTGTTATTTTTTTCTAACAAGTCCATGTTACCTTGCCAGATAGTAAACCATATTTAGAGTACAGTGGGGAAAGGCTGTGCAGATTTTTGTAAGTATATTTTTAAACACTGGCTATACTATTCACTACTGTTCTTAAAGCACTGGACAAAATTCATTATCAGCTTTAATGAACTCATAGTTCTTCAACTTTAGAGTAAGAATGATATTACATGCAAGAGCTGTTTGTTCCATTCCATTTCTAGGGGTCATGTAATTTATACTTTTTTGAAGAGAACTAGAAAAAAGAAGGTTCATATGCAAAGTGACTTGAATAGGAAAACATAAAATAGAGATGCACTGCTTGTGAAAAACTACAAAAAACGTTCTTTTAAAACTCTAAATAAAGCCACATGGTGCTAATGTCATATATGTTGCATTCTTTTTTATATTCAAGTAATTCTTAAACCATCAAAAATAGGAGTGTGAAATCAAAGATACACTGGTTTTTATCATAAAAAGGTGGAAGGTCCTGTTTGAGGTGGAAGACAGTTGGGAAGGGCTGGGACACAACTGGAGACACTGAGTCCGCAGGACTTGCTCACTGAGTGACGTGGTCAAGAGGGCTTTGACCAAGGGCCACCAGAGTTGGTGACCAAAACCCAGAGCAAGAGAGAGGGCTGCAGATGGAGAGGGTATGGGAGGGAGGTATGTGCACATCCCTGCTCTGAGGGCAGAGTGTTCAGAAGTTTTTCCCATGCCTCTGTGCAATAGCTGAGGTTCATTTTCACTTGCACGATTACATCCTCTCACTTACATTGAAATCTCTTGCAGTTTTGCCCTTTCTCTTTATGAGAACGATGCTGAGACCTTTGTCCCAAAACAAGGTGCATTATTCTTGGATTCACTGGTTCCATGTATGATGCTTTTTCTTTATTTTTTCCTAACACTATCTTAAAACCCAAGTGACAAAGCAATAAAGTAACATGTGAAAAACTATGATTTGAAACTCTCACAAAGTTAGGTGCACAGCAAGACACTTTTGCAGCTTTATAAACAATCTTTAGAACTATGGAAATGAATGTAAATCATGAAATCTCCAAGACAGTAACATACTGTATTTAGTAGAAAATAAAACTTAAAGAAAATACTAATATGTCAGGTGTGTTGTTTCTAAACAAGGCATACATTTGTAGCCCATATGTGCTTTCCTATTTATTCAAATAAATTTTAAGTCTGGTTTTACCTTAACAATGTATTTACAGCCATGTTCAATCACACAGCCTAATGTGAGGAACCTATTACAAAATCAATGAAATATAAGATTTGTAAAGCATTTCACTGGTGTAACTGGATTTTTTCTCATGTGAGAGATTGAATACTGAGCGAATGCAGAAAAATTTTATGACCATGACAGAAAGTGAAGTGCAATGTACAGAATATACCTCATCTTGATTTTTATTCTCTTTCACACTATAATATTTTTAGTANGTTTTGTACAGCCATGTTCAATCACACAGCCTAATGTGAGGAACCTATTACAAAATCAATGAAATATAAGATTTGTAAAGCATTTCACTGGTGTAACTGGATTTTTTCTCATGTGAGAGATTGAATACTGAGCGAATGCAGAAAAATTTTATGACCATGACAGAAAGTGAAGTGCAATGTACAGAATATACCTCATCTTGATTTTTATTCTCTTTCACACTATAATATTTTTAGTATAAATTCATATATAAATTCACTTTTTGCAAATATTTTGTTCTGCATGTTCTCAAAATAGAATTTTTCAATTTTCTCTTTCTTTCATATTTATCCTTACATTTTTATTTCAGCATAGAAAGACACATAGAGTACACTGTGCAGAGGTTTGTTTTAGGAAGGATGAACCTTGAATTCTCCATTAAAAAAAAAAAAGTTGAAAAATCACAGAACATGTCTGTAAATCAACAGAAAATATAATTCAAATATAATCTCCAAAATGAACCTTCAACTCCATGACCTACTTTAATCTGTACACTTACCTTGTCAAGAAGGCATGTGGTAAAAGAAATCTACAACAAAATAGTTTGTCCTTGTGTAACAGCAGAAAATAACTGGGTAAGGCATGAAAAAGTGTCTCATGTGATTTAGCCCTTTGTATTTAAGCAGACTAAATTCTGGTGCTAAGAGTGTGCCTTAGCATTATCTGATAAATATAGTCCCAAACAGTAGCTAGGTGTCTAACTGCTACAATGCCAACTAATTCATTGAAAAATTAAAAATCTAAACCCAGAGGAATATAATTGAGTTTATATAAAGGAACCTGTGCTCCAAATACTTGCAATAATACTAATAAGTTCCTATTGCCCTATTTCAGTCACCATAAAATAGGCATGAAGGTATATAGGTAAGCAAGACAAGGCTACTCCAACAGGGAAAAAAAACTTCATGCAATATCTACTTTAAATAATCCAAACATTAATTTTCAAAAGGATCTTAGCACTGGTAAAAAATCTCTTCTCGTTGTCAAAGGATTACTAACTTTTAAAATTATACCTTCAACATTCACTCAACTTTATTTTCCAAGCCAAATGGGAATGCACTATTTGGAATAGAATCCTCAAAAACTGTCTGAAATAGTCAGATCTCTGCTCTTTGACATAATTAAGATTATTTGGGAGGTAGTATTTCTTCTGAGGATCTGTTTTCAATCCTCTTTACTATCCAGTGACATACTGAAAAGATCAATCGCCCTATGGGACGAGAGTGCATAAAATATTATAGACATTAAATCCTCCCTAAAAATTCAGAGGCATTTTTCAGGTCTGTGCATTTTATTCCACAGTTAAATGATTAAGACACATTGGGCTCCAATCTGAAAATGTTTAAAATCTGGAGCTATGTCAGACTGCTGTCTGAGTTTGCAGAAGGATTAGCAATTTGTGACTTGTGTCAAAATATCTGGCCTAAAGTGACAGAAATAATATACTTTCCTGACTTAATGAATGTGAAAAAATCTGGGAAAAGAAAAAAAAGATCCCACCACACATGCCTGTGATTTCTCTGTGCACAGAGAAATCACAGGCATTTATCCTTAGAAGTGTACAGTACATCCGTAGTCGTGAGTCTCTTCGCAAGAGTGTTAGA
>VYZQ01016256.1:0-17426 GCA_013400655.1 Mystacornis crossleyi | reverse complement strand
AATTCAGCCTCATCCAGGGAAGGATTTCACAATTCCTGCCATTTGATTCTACTCATTGATAGTAATGGAATAAAACCACACACACTTAGGAAAGGTTATGTTTAATATTTTGGTATATGGCCCAACCAGTCAGAAGTCATTAACTCATTTGCTCATGAATACTTGTCTGCTGTGAGCTCTATTTTAAACTTGCCTGCATTAGGACTTATTTTTAGTTCTGTTTTATTTCTGTGGAGAGTATAAGAAGCAGAACATTTTATCTCCTCTTCATAAAGGAGCTATAAATCATCCCATTCTAAAAAGGTGGAGCACATTAGCTCTAGGTTTTTTTGCAATCAATTTGATCTAGTCTGAAAAGAGGCCTCATCCTGCTCCTAAACTGTCTTTCCTTATCTAACTCAGAGCACCATAAATGTTCAGCAATCTGCTTGCAGTAGAAGAAATGAGGTTATTTTTCTACTCTAATTATTGCTCTGATGTAGAAAATGAGAGGATTAATACAAAAAAGCAGGAGCTGCGTTATATTTGAATAACCTACCTGCAAAGAGATCAGCCGTCACTCCTGACTCCCAATCCCTGGAACTAGATGGGCTTTAGGGTCCCATCCAATCCAAACAGTTCCATGATTCTTTGATTCTGTGACCCAGCTTACTACAACAGATCCCTCAGGCTCAGTTTTTGTCCAGGCCTTACGCCCATCTGCTCCTACAAGCATTCAAGTGACACCAGGAAATTACTCTTGACATTCAAAATACAGCTCCTTGCTGAACTTGGAGCTGCAGAGCCTGAGACTGACCAGTAAATATCAATCATGGTAGTTTCACAAGAAAATTTCCTTCTCCATTGAGTGTGACTGGAATAATTAATCTGGCCCTCAGTGCTTTCAAAATGAAGCTAATCAATTACTTACTGCCATCAACAACAGAAAATCATCTCATAGCAGCCAATGCCTACATCAGAGATAAATTCTGAAATTTACATTTGTTTTTATTTTTACACTGATTGCACTTAAGTATGCTAATTATCAGAATAATTATTTTTTTTCACATAAAAGAAAGCAGAGAGTATCAAGATTTGTGGGGAGAAAAAACTCTGGAAGAAGCAATAACCATTTGATAGAATGCACAATTTTTTTCAGAAAAATTACTGAAGTAAAGGGCTCCCTTTATATAATTATGAAATTATTGTTGGTATGACTGATTTAATTTGAATAGCATTCCCTGGGGAAATACACTGTTCTATCAACTTGAAATGATTATGATTATTTGGCCTTCAGCAATAGTGGGATAAAGTCAGCAGCAGAGCTGGATGGCAGTATGCCCACAGCTACACCTAATGAAATGAAGCACATCTGTGGCTCTGACAGGAGGAAATACCAGGGAATGAGCTCATCTCAGAGCAACTCATTCCACGCCTGATGCCAGCAGAGTCTCCAAGCACCCACAGGCAATACCCCAAGGTCCTTACTCAGCTTTTACTCAGAATTGAGGGAATTTTGATCACAGAGTGGAAATCAAGAGGGGCAGATGTTATGCTAAAAAATAATAATATAAAGAGGTGATGACTCTTTGCCTTCTTCAGTTTGGCAGAAGATGCTGAGAGGGGTCTTTTGTGAGCTGGACTGCAAGAGCATGAGATGAGCCTCAGTAAATCATTTCTCCTTACAGAGATGGTCAAATATGAAAACTGATGCTTTTGTGATAAGTTAAATGGAGTGGAACTTATCAAACTGGCAATAACTGCTTTATTTTGAGCAGTTCTCCTAAGACCAGGCTAATTTTATACCCTGCAACATTTGTGGGGGAAGCCTTAGCAATGTCTTCCTCTGACATGAAAGAGGGGAACAGCTACAGAGAACTGGTTCTTGGAGGACTTCTGCTCCACTGAACAAGCCCTCTGTGGCAACTTAGAATAATACAGTTTTTTTAAATTGCATTGACAGGTTGCACAATGTTTCTCTGCTGCTCTTGACTAACAACCTAGCAAGCAGATGAAAAGGCAAACCTCTGCCTTTGTCAGCTTTGCTGGCACTCTGCTGAAGGAGATCAAAGCAGGCGCTTTGAAGGAAAGAGAGTGAGGATGTAGCCAAATGGTGGTTTGAGACAAAGGAGCAGCCTGCTTGAGGTCATAGATGGAAGGAAAAATCCTGATAGAAAAAGGAAAAAAGAATCCCTAAACATACGTTGTGCAGGAATACACAATTTGCCATCCTTCTCCATGGAGACTAAGATAGACTCGGCTTTCACAATTCATTTGGCCTGCAGGAGTGAAGGGCTGCCTGTCCAGAGGCTCTGGACCATTGCTGCCCTTGATTTTGTTAATGGCAGCAAACTGCAGAGCAGCCTGGCCTCCCTGTTGGCTGCTGTCTCTATAAAATGCGAGTTCCTCAGAGGAAAAGGAATAATGCCAGAAAAAGTAAATATCTTGCTTTCCATGTAAAAGCAGAATAGTGTTCTGACCACAGTAAGCAGTTTTTCTTCCATGCAAGGCAAAAGAGGTCTGTGCACAAATAATCCCCTCTGTCATAGGATAAAAGCTATATATAGTCTAAGAATGACTTAAGCTTCCTGGGGACCTTACCCTGGGACATAAAATGATGTATTCAACTTCTGCTGGACCTGCGATGCAGCTAGTTTCTCTGGAGCTCCTAGGAAGCATCTGGACCCAATACATTAGCTGCTTATTGTTCGGCTTTTCCATTTTCAGAAATCTGGTTCCCAGTTATCCCCTCCTGGAATGAGGTGCTGCTAAGAGACACAATGCAAAGCACAAAATATAATTGGGATGGGTAGAGCAATATGATTAAAATGAGAAATCTGCCTGAGCAGGAGCAAAAGCCAAGAAATGGAGGAAACTGTAAAAAAGGTGAAAACCTAAATAATTCCCATAAAATCATTTTGATTTTTCTGTAATCCTCTGATTCCAACAGTACCAAAACAAGAAAAACACCTTTTGCAATATTCTTCTGGTTGGAAAGGAGATAAAACCAATGCAATATAAATAATAAACATTTTAGTAACTTGACATAGGCCCATAAATGTTTCTGAGAACACACAAAAACCATATAAAATATACCATCTGTCCTCAAGTTCTGCAGAAGCTGGTGCCAGCAGTTCAGGCAAAGGTGGGTGTAGTACAGCACCCATTGGCAAGGAAACTCTGAAGGGAAGACTGAAAAAAGAATGTTTTATTGGAGGTAATGAGAAGTATGAAGTAGCAAGTATTTCTTTTCCAGGAGAAGGGAATAATGAAAAAAGCTCTGAAGGCAGAAATTGGAGAAGGATTAAGTAGGGAGGATCAGAATTTTTCTGGAAAGTTCTTATCTATAGCTAATATAAACAGGTATATCATTAAATCTGCCAGAGTAAAAACCTATAGAACTAAACAAATTCACCTAAGTGTGACATTTTAAACCTCTGTCCATTGTCCATATGCAGCTTAAGTGCAAGCCTAAGTTTTCTGCAGGACCTGTGTATCCCTTTGTATAGGACATCAACGTTGTTCCCAGCAGGGCACAAAGTGCATTTCACAGCACAGGCATAATGCCATGGCATGACTTAGCCCACCTCAGAAATTATAAGAATATCTTGAAATATCTGAGGGGAAAATCCAACAACACCCTTTATTCTCAAGAGAAATAATGATGATGTATTTCCTTGACTTGTCAAATTGGCATGTTTTGACTGTGGCTGTTCCATAAATTCCACAGGTTAAAAAGACACAAAATAAGCTACTGGTTCACCAAAACCCCCTTCTGAATGGGGTAGATGAATTGCACTTCTACACACATAGAGGGCTGCAGCCCAGAGCAACACCTTACTGTGTTCAGGGGAAATTTGCCTGACCCAACATTCTTCTTTTCATGTGAATCAAAAATTTCAAAGGATCTTGTGAGTTTGTATTCTCTTTGCTACAGAGGATTCTGGAAGACTTTCCTTTGAAACACTAGATGCTCTTGTTTGGAGCTAAATAGAATCTTTAATGTAATATTAGACTGCTTTAGATATTTTTAGACAGATTAATTTAGCTTGATGTAGTGCCATTTCTTCTAGACTTTGTCTTCAAAAATTCCTCTCAAAGCAATTTATTTTATTTTAAAGGAAGTTGTAATGTTGCTATGGAAGAAAAAATGTAGATAGTTTTCTTATTATGAACTCTTTTCAACTGCAAATTTAGGGATGTATTTATAAAGGCTTATACACTTAGGAGATGAAAGCTTGGCTAAAATATAAAATCCTTTTAAGCAGCTTGGCTTTTAGAGCATGCTACAAATTCTTGAAGAAAGGAATACAGGAGGATTGTAAAAATTTCATGCCTGACACTTGCATGTTATCTTTGGGAATCCAGCCTGAATAAGGAAGGCATAAACGGAAAATATAAGCTTGCATAGCTCCAATGTAGTGTCATAAATCAGAAATTCTGGACTGAAGGAAACCACAATCAATAAGACAGGTGTCTCAGCATTTGACATGTGTCCACATAAGCACAAGTTAATTATTTCAGATGTTGTACTTATTCTGAAGAATACAATTTGGGATTAAAAATAAATTCAGTAGTACATATATGGTGATCAGTAACATTCATATGCATGGCTAGATACAGACATAGCAACTTGAAAAGATAATTAAGATTTAGTTTCTCTATAGAAAAAAAAGTGAAGCAGATTCATTGTCTTTAAATGTGAAGGCTGGAGTGAGCACAGGGTGATATTAGTTGCTAGTGAAATAAGATATAACTCATTACAAAGATGTGTTCTTTTTCAATAAAAATAACATTTGAGATACAAGAAAAATTAATTGATAAAACGAAAGGACAGAAGCTACAATGTAGGAAGTGAAGAACAAAAAAAAATATGTTCTAAGCCACTGGGACGTGTTTTTGCTAAAAAAGTAAATGAAAAGGATTGAAGAGATAAAAAAATCTATACAGACCCAAGAAAAAATAACAGGAGTTTTGGTAATACAAATGTTTTTTCTTTAAATGAACTACTTGCAATAAAACTGTCAGCCACTTTTTCATTGCAAAACAATGCAAGAGTTACCATTGTTTCTCAGCTGTTGAGGCTGTCTGTAATGTTCAGGAAAGTCCATTTTTTACTATTGATAATTAAGGATATTTAAAGGAACACATATTCTGAGAGTAACAGCTATTCTGAAAGAAAGGTGTAAAGAAATTAAATTCTCAATTTTCTCAAATTCCTTATTATAATATTAGTAATCAGATAAAGTTAAATTATTTCAATGACTCAATTTACATTTCAGAACATTGTAACTGTAGAGCAGAGCTTTTTAGATCTGATATTAGGATTAGCTCTTTGAAATACCCCCAGAGAAAACTTGTAGGCAGTTGTTTTGGGTTTTTTTTAGTATGACATAGTCATATCCAGTTTTCTATAGAACAGTCAGGAAAAGATGTGGGAAAAATATCTCGAAGTATTCCACAATGGAGAGATTAGATTGCTTTCTACTTTTAATTGATTTACAAAGAGCTGTACAATGGCAGTGAAAACTCCCTATTGCAGCTTGCTCAGTGTTTCCACCGCACTGCACTATTTTGAATTCTTTTTTCAAGAAGAGGGCTGCTGCTGGTCTGACAGAGTGCATTCAGCACTCCCTCTTTGACAATTCATTGCTTCTCTTCAAAGAAGTTTCCTTCTTCAAATATGAGTGGTTTTTGCATAGCACAGAAGTTCTATTTGGATTTTTTGCCTATTGGTCAAAAACTTGATATGAATATCACTGATCAGCAAGAATTAAAGTGCTGGGTTTATGTGCTGAGGTTAATAACGATGCTTTTAGTATGAACTTGCAGTTGGGGAGAGAAAGGCGGGCAGAGCAAACTATCACTGATTGTGTAATACTTGCTAACAGAGACAAGTGGCCTTCAGGTTAGGTGTGACTCAAAGAAAACGCATTAGATATGACTATGAAGTGATGCATCAACAGCAATTTTGTAATTTGGATGCAAAATGCAAAAAAGAATTGAAACACACCACTTTCACAGTCCTTGCTTTAGTGAGCTGACCTTCTGCATATTGGTGATACAGTTCATAGAGAGAAAAGAGATGCATTCAATTTCAATCAGTCAATGCTGCTGGAATGAGGAAGGTTTTGCTGACTCCAAACTACAGACACTGACAAGAAACTGCAATGGGAAATTTGTTCCAGCCTTTCATCTAACCATGAAGCAACTGCATTTAAGAACATTACGATAAGGTGAAAGCAAAATATGAGACACTGTATAAAATGTAAATAAAACAGAAAAACAGAGATACAAAGGATAAAAAAATGCAAAATGTGACTCTGAAGATTTTTTTCAAGTCTCCTTTTGGACATATATTGGTAGGGTAGCTTGATTTTCTCACATTTCTTTGACGGTTTTCCAGGCTAGCTACCATTTTACAGCATGTGAAGTTGTATCATCATCACACACCACCATATATGCTGTTCCTGCATGTACAATGAGACTGAATTGCAGAATGAATGAAAACAGAGTTTGTGTTTCTCTTCTTCCAAAAAATAAACACCAGAAAAGCTAGAAATAGTTTTATATCACTATAATATGCTGCTTGCTCTACCTCTCTCATTTTCTAAGAGATTTGGACAACTCAGCAATGGCCATTTAAAATTACTTTTATGCCATTTATNCTCCCATCCCTTCCCGGCTTGGGCAAGTTAAGTTTCCCCCGTGCTCCCCGACCTCGCTCCGGAGCGCCCTTGTCAACTCCGGCCATCGCTGCAGCAAAGGGGAAAGTGCCTGACAGCCCCAGCAGCTGTCACTGCAGTCTGATTCCTATTACTTGTTACTGCCTTAGTTATTGTTGGTTTTTTTGCTTTGCCTTGTTGTACATATATATATATATATATAAGTAAAGACCTGTTATTCCTATTTCTCATATATTTGCCTGAAAGCCCCTCATTTTCAAAATTATAATAGTTCGGGAGGAAGGGGGTTACATTTTTCCATTCCGGAGTGGGAGGGGGACTCCTGCCTTCCTTAGTAGACACCTGTCCAAACCAGGACAATCATACTGGCTATCAACAGCAATGTACTCAATCTAAAAATCTGAATGCTGAAGCTGGTTTTCCCCTACTGTTCTCAGTACTTTCCTTTGTCAAGAGAAGCTACAAGTTTAAATACAGCCAGGACGTCTTCTGCCCTTTCATTGAAATAGATCCCCACTTCAGAAACTTCTTTTTTTAGGACCAATGTGTATCTGTGGAAAATTTCCATTGGTGCTTTTAGGCTCTGGATATTCAGCTGATTTAGCATAGTTTGGATTTTCCAGTATCTGAGACGCTGTTTGTGAAAAAAGGACAAGTTGTAACTCACAGATAGCTCAGCATTACAAAGTGCTGTGACGCTCTGTGCAAACATGGTTTTAAGACTCCAGGACTAGCAAAACTGGCAGCCAGCTCCTTTTGCAAACACAGAACTTAAACAAACAAAAGTGCAAAACAGACCCTGACAAGAAGTGAAATCTTTTGAGTTCAAGCAATTTGAGATACTGAACTACTTGGAAGAAGGTTTGCAAGCCTTGTTTAGCACCTAAAATAACACTATTAGCACAGATTTTTGTATGTGATGATTTTCAAAAACAAGATGCTAAAAAAACACCATTCATTGTAGTTTTATGTTTTTCTCTCCCTAGCTACTGATGACTGTTTAAATTATCGTGCAACAATATACATGGGAATTGTATGGTTAATTAAAAAGAGGAAGAATAATTGAATTTTTACATTGTGGCATCTTTGTTTATATTTAATGCATAACTTAGATGGGGTATGTTGATAAGGAAGCTGGAGAACAGACTTGGGAGGGAAAAAACAATGACCAAACATACAGATGGACAACAGAAACCATTAGGAACTACTGCAAGTAAGAGACATGGAGTAGGCCTAGATGGCCAGGCCCTGAACGATAGGATGTAACCAGGGCACTGGTGAGTGATGGCCCTGTGAGAATGTATTTGGCACAGAATGGGCTACCCATTTCTGAGTAGAGAGATAGTGTCTTCACTGTATTATTGAATCATATTAAAATAGTTTAATAAAATTACAATTGCAAAAGATGCCTACATGTTTAGAGATTAAAAGTTAAACTGAGTTTATTTGAACAGTATGAAAACCTAGGAATACAAAGGTCTGCAAAATGAAGGTGGAATAATTCACAGTAGTTTTCATATCTGTCATGGGTTGACATCCACTACAATATCACAAGAAAGGACATCACAGAAATACAGAAGGTGTAGCATAGGAGGTTGCTAATGGGCAACCTGAAGAGGAACTTCAAGATTTTAGTGAAGCAGGAAGGTTAGAGAAACTGGGAAATTGATGCTCCCAAGGGCATAGCAGGGATTTACACATTTCCATTTTATTAATGCTAATGGGATTTATATTCGCTACTACCCCATACATCAAGAGAAGAATTAGCAGCCAGGTCTATCTTGTTTAGAAAAGGAGGGGATTAGCTCTATGTTTCTGCCTCCCAGTACAAGAATTACAAACCTGAAATCTTGGGAAATTATCCACTCTGCGGCAGCTATGAAAGTATGGAGATTACTGCTCCAGAAAGAGTCCAGGGGAAATTCCAAATGGCCAAAGTCAATTTTAGAGGCCTGGGGTATCCATGAGAAGAATACAGATTTCCAAAGACAACAGAAAATCCTCTGTTTTTGGGAGAGTGAGACAGTAACCGGTGCTCCGAGTACGGCTGGGAGCTGCAGCCCACACTGGGAACAGTTCCCTGCACTCACGCACACATCCAGCCCGGCAGACAGAAAGCTCACCTAGCAGGGCAGCAGCAAGAAGCAGGAACTCGTCTGGTAGGACATAGCTGTAGGAGCTGTATTTCAGCAGATGTTCAAAGCCTAATTAGCTCCCCTTTAGGCTGCACTAACACAGAGGGGATTTAAAATTGCTTTGAATCCCTCAGTGTGTAAGAAGAAGCCTAGCTCAGGGAAAAGGGTACTTGGGTGATGCAAGAACACACTCGCATCAGCAGTCCACAGTGGTTGAACCCCAGATGGCAACTAAGTACTAAGTACCACACAACCATACACTCACCAGTTACTGAGAAGACAATTTACTCTGTCCCAGACAAGACCAGGTCACAGTCCTAGACCTCCACAGCATGCCATGGCCTTGAGGAACACAAACCTTTTTGCTTCACAGAAAATAAAGCATGTTCTGATCAGTGCACCAGCACAGGATTTATCATGTATAAATTGCACACATGCAGGTTTATTTCCATCAAGGTAGATGCACCATTAAATATAGCATATTACTGCTCCTGATACTTCCAAGTGCTCAGTGAAACAGGGTTTTCTTGTGCCCTGAGAAAATGTTGCTTCCTTCATGCAAAACACAATTTAAAACAGTATTTAACATTTTCCAGGAAACATTTCTTGCACTTTAGAAAGGTTCAGGCTAGGACAGCGTTCCACCCTCTGGCAGAAACATTTGGTCTGTTTTCAATCGCATATAGATACTGTAACTGCCAAAATTTGCACTTTCACCTAACTTTTTGGTCCAGCACCCAATTCAGCTAGGAAATGAGATCAGACATAAGTAGCTGCTTCCAGTCCTGCACACCAGAGAACAAGTATTTTTCAGGCCAGAAGTGTTTTACCTAAGGTGTTGTCACATGTGTTACTATTTGCATCACAAACGTTTCACCCACCTTTTCAGAAGGCATTGTTTACATTCATGTGGTGCCTGCTCTGCACAAATAAAATTAAACTAAATTTAATTAAGCAGGCTCCTTTCAGCAGTGTTCTTTCAGTGTTTTCACACCTTAGTACAAACTAATGGAATCCAGAATAAAAGCAAGAAAGAGCAATGAATACACACCTCTGTTTGCTACACAGCAGCTTCTCTGTAAGGACCAACCTGCAACGATGTTGTGTGGCTCAATCCCAGACCTGTGGCTTTACTTGTACCAAGCTGGTAGAGGGTGAAACATTTGCAAGAATGGCCCAACGTTAGAACGAAAATCTTTCACTAGGCATCATCAAAACAGTATTACTTGAGCTATCACAGATTTCCAGATTGTTCAGAAAACTCAGGACCGAAAGGATTGGGTGTCGGGAACTTTGCCATTTCTGTCAGCCTTGAATAAGAGACAGAAATGTGTGCTTTGTCTGGAACTGCTCCCATACTGGGGAAAAACCTCCATTCCTGTGAAAACTAGATCAAGGAATATCTTTGAATACTCTACATACAAATTAAAAACCCAGGTAAGAAGACTCATTCACAACTATCTCCACATTGTATTTGTACCAAATTCTCTCTTTTAACATATCCAGGAACACATACACTTCAGTGAAGAGGATCACTCAAGATTTGCAAATGCAGAAATTCATATAGTCCTGAAATAACATTTTTACACTTGTTTTTAATATATCTGCAAAAACAGTACGTGCATGTATTGATGATAAAAATAGAAGAGCACAAGAGAAAAGATGCTGTTTCCAGCTCCAAATTCTTTTATTCCTCTCTAGGTCTCCTTGATATTCACAGAGCTCTTTCTTCATTTAAACCTCCGTGCACAAACTGCAAGCCATTCCTTCATGTTTTTTAAGTGTTGTTAGGGAATATTAACAACTGCTCTTTGTTGGCACTAGAGCAAGATGTATGAAGGCATTGGCCCTCAGTTATTAAAAGACATTAAGAAATATACACAAATGCTGCAAATATTTGAAATGAAAACTTCAGTTAAGAACCAGATATCATGGAGTACATTTTAGACAGCTTGAACTTAAAGTCAAGATTTAAGACCACTCAGCAGTGAGATATTGAGAGTCTGGATGCCAGTTCTGTAGAACGAACCACCTTGCAGTAACAAAGTGACTGTAGGCAAAAAAAAATCAATTGTGTGATTTTCTGTTATTTTAATGAACATAAGTCATCTTTAGCTAAACGACTTCACTGAAATCAGTGGAGTCCCTCTGGCTCTGGTCCATTAACATCAGGAATAGTTAGTACATATTATTTGACCAGTAGTAGGTCTGGAGTGCTGTCTCTCCACCTAAATTCTGGGAGAAAATTTTTAATGCTTTTCTGAATCTCTAGAAATTAAAAGTAGTTTATAATGTTCTGTAGGACACTAACTCTACAAGATGAAAACAATTGCTGGAATAGCAGTTGCTTATTTATCTGCAGCTCTTAACATCCCATTGTTAGAATAATGATTGAGAAGTAAAATAAAACAAAGAATTTATGAACTCCAGTTTTAAGTACTAATAGTTGTAAGACCTCCCAAAACCTGACATAACTCTTAAAGCAAACATGCATGGGGAGACTCAGCTTGTATAAATCAGTGTATGTCCTCCCCTAACTCCTGGAGAAGCCCTTGAAGGAATCAACAGGACCTCTAAGAATGAACAACCCATCAACAAATCAAGTTGTGCATTACAATTTTGCAGACCTGCAATCCTAAATCTATTAAATAAAGGAGAGAGTAGATCTGGAGTAAAGCACAGTTAATCAGACAGCTGAGTTAGATGATACTTCTCTCTTCTCAGGAAGTAAATGTTAATTTCTGTATCCATGAAATGCATCCTGCATAAGCACAAAGAGACTATTAAAGTGAGTAGCAGCAGCAACCCCAAACAGATGTGTTTGGGGAATGAGTCTCAGCAGCCAAAAACATATTTCAGGTTTGAAATTTGTGTTAGTAATCCATTCTAAATCTGTCTCTTTGCTTTAAAAGACCTTTAGAATCCCGGTCTCAACCACTGCCCTGATTTCTGGCTTGATGTTCCATTTAAGAGAAGGTGGTGGAAAATCAGAAGCAACTCGGATAATATCTACTGAGCCTTCTGACTCTCCATGTTTCTATAGTCCACGATAAATGTTTCATGTGTTTGCTGTTTCTTTCTTCCTCTTAAGACCCTGCTATCTGAAAAATCCATTCCATAACTCTTTACTTCACTATATCAACCAATCCTGAAAACAGGAATATTTCTCTCCTCTGTCTTTACTTCTCAGATGAATAGTGTTGAGCAGCTGAAATGATAAAGAGTCCTAAAGCTCTTAGATTTCTTCCAAAATGAAACCAGGGCTCAGGTATTTTCTTACTGAAGCTGGGGTTCATGCCTCAAGATACACTCAGCTCTTTTTGTGGATTTGAGGAAACAACAGAATGCACTTTGGAATGTGAAGAAAGGAATTTTACTGCACCCACCACCCTCTTACATATTAGTAACCCAGCACTTAATTATAGCAAGTTTATTTTTTAAAAACTACATTTATTCCACAAAATTTCAAAACCTAAGTTATAATATATGGTGAAATTATTTCAAGTGTTTAAGTAACAACCTAAGTAGTTTAGTTTAGAGTTGGAAATCAGAACTTCAATTAATATTCACATTTTCAGATCTTAATTTCTTCTAAACTAACTGCATTACTTCAGTTAATAGCTTTTCCTTCCTGCACTATACAGCTTAACATCCCTAAACATTTCTGTATCAATTACTAAATCTAAATTAAATGTTTATTGGAGTTATTTACTTCTCAGCATTCTCAAGCATGGCCACAGTCCATGACTCACCAGCTAAGTTTTGAAGGTTTCTTATGGTACAATGACTATTAATTGCATGTAAAAGGTTTCAAAATGAGTGAATAGTTTAAAAAGAGTTTGGCTACAACTTAATTTTATCTATCAGCAGCAGAACAACTCTGATGAGGGAACGTGTACTGAAGATAAATTGCACTGATGTTGCTGTCAATTTAAAATGGCTAACATGTGGTAAGAAAATGATTCTAATGAATTTCTTTTACAAGCCAAGCTTGGATGTAAGAAAATTAAAGGGACAGAGTAACCAAAACTGGTAATTTCATACAGTACAACCTCTGTTGATCAGTTTAATTCAAGAAATGTGTATGTATTTGATGCTTTAAAATTGTTTTTCCCTTACTGGGTTTTCACTGAGGTTTAAATTAATTTCCAGTAACTAAGAAGTTTCCCTCTCAATGTATAAAGGTAAAGGGTCACAAGGAACTTCAGTGCAGTACAAGGCAAGGCAAAGGCAAACAAGTTCTTAGTTCCATTATTACACCTAATGTTCTACAGAGATGCACATGGATCACAATAACATATGGCAAAGAACAAGCACCTTTTGCCTCATGGGTAAATTGTACATAAACCACCAAGATTTTCAATTCATAATCATTTACCGTATTTGATATCAACTTTTACCAGTAAAACCACTTTCGCCGCTAGTTTGGACCTCACCCTGCCAAGTGCTAATGCCTGCTGGAACTTGTGGACAGTAGGAATCTCGCATTCCTCACCAGAATTTGGTAAAGTCCTCTAGTTTGAAGACAAGAGCATTTATTATTTAATTTTTAATATCTTTCCTCATGCATCATGCCCTACTTAATGTGGGGATTGCTGGGATGATCAACATAAGCCACCAATACCAAGGGGGCACAACACAGTGAATATATCAGAGGAAACATGTCATTTTTCAAAGCTGTAATTTTGAAGTCTAACCTTCAATTTCAGAAAAAGATCTTCCAGCAACAAAGCCATTAGTGCAGGTTATACTGTTTACAAGCTGAAATTTGTACATTAAATTACATAATTGCCCATGACTGACAATGCTTAGATTCATAATGATAGTACACAGAACATATTTTCTGTTTCTCCATGTTCTAAATTTCCAAAATATCGTCATACTTTAATATGATCCCATGTGAATTTTCATTTTATACTGGCTCCAGAAACATCCAGTCTCAGACCAGAGATCCTGTTGGATATCAGAGCCTGAGCTGAGTTCTCAACCCACCCCTCAGGTCAGTCCTCACACACATTTCCAGGTCTTCCCAACACAGTCCACTCATGAAGGGACTCAGCCCAGTCACTTGATTTGCTCCTTTGGGTGACCACCTAGCTCCTATTTTCTTTCAATAGACTGAGTCAATGAAACCTTTGCAGAGCCACAAAAAGGAGTACAAGTGTTAATTAAACGTTGTTATTTTCAGTGTAGAATTCAACTTGAAGGAACCCAGTCTTTTAAAGCAACTGAAAAGTCAATGAAAGTAATAAAATCAAAAAGCCTCTCTTGCTGCGTTGTTAAAGACTGCATTGAATTGCATACCCAAAATAATCAAGGAAGGGGACTTTGATCTCCAGATCCTGAAATTAACCCAGATCACTGCTTTTGTACTTCACTCCTCAGTAAGGAAATAACCTGAGAGGAAGAAAGCTTCTGGAAAGGCTTTACTGGCTATGCCAACAGCAGGGGCTTGTCAGTCAAAGGCTTCATATTATCAATCTCAGTATTGCTAAGCAAAGCACAGGGCCTGAAAACACGGTAGGAGAACAAATTTTTTTTGACAAGTTGATAAAATTTTGAGGTAAAGTCCCTATCAGAATTTTCTGGAAATCTCCTCCAGATTTACAATGTTGTGGAATATAACTCTATTCTCTTTAGAGATTTACTTCATGGGGTTAATTGCATAGCTTAAGTTGAAATGACTGTAGGAGGATGTCATAGAGAGACAAAGTCAAAAGGAAAATGGATAAATTCCTTTAAGTTTTGGAGAAAGCCTGGATAAAAGCTTTAGGAAAGATCCAACAGGGAAGACTTCCTCAAAGAGACATTTTCTGCAATTCAGCACAGAGACCACTGCCTGAAGAACGCAGAATTGGCAGGTACTTGATAATGACAACAGGAAAAGTTATTCTTCAAAAGGAATGAAGTTCTGAGCAGTGAAAGGTGATAAGCTACATTCACAGGTGACTGTTTAGGTTTCTAAGCTTTCTTATGGTTTCTGATCAGGCGCTGCATACCTGGCCTCAAAAAACAACTGCTTGTTTTCCCGTAACTTTCTAAAACCAAAATGAGGAATGAAAGTAGTTCTAACAGTGTCTTTAAAAAAAAGCTCTTGAAGCTTTTGTAGTGCTAAGAAAGATGTAAATATGGACAATTAGAAAAATACTGCTATGGAAACAACCAGAGGTCATTAGGGAGCTATCTACAGTTTTTCATACAGGTCTGCTGACTGTAAAAGAAAACTGAACAATATTGTATTTCGAGATTCACCCTGAAGTGATACAACTTTAATTAAAAGTCTTCTATGGACATCAACTGCAAATTAGCCGCTCTTTACACTGAAAACTGTTAAAAACGTGAATGAAAATTGAAGATTTTCTATGTGGCCACCTGTTGCTGTCTGCCCAAGGGCCCACCCCAGCCCCGGGCCCGCCTGGCCCCGGGACCTGCCTGAACACACCCGGGCTGGTCTCTGCCACGTGGCTGTAACTTTCCCGAGCTCCCGTTGTTCCAAGCGCGGGTAGAATTTGAAAGTAGCACGGACTCCTCTGAAGCAGAGTCCGATTGGTTGGCTACCACGGGTCTACCCCCTGCTCTCCCCTTTCCCCTCCCCCAAATAAAGGCTGCCGATCGTTGGTCGCCTGCCGCTTCTCTCCTGCTCTTCCCTTCTGTGAACCGCTCTCTCGTCCCCTGTTGGGACGAGAGGAATAAAGAAAACAAGAATATAAGCCCGGAGTCTGGGCTGTATTTCTACCTCTTTGCTCCTGCTTATGACGCTGATTTAACAGCAATCACTCGCCGCATTTCGGCGCTGCTGTAGCTGCTGGATCGCTCGTGCTGTCTCTCCTGGCAGCACGAGGCATTCCAGAGCATAGAACCGTGAGTCTGCAGACTGAGCGAGCAGTGAGATTCATCAGCCACCAATGTCCAAAACTTATCAAGATTTTTAAAAAGTTTTCTGCTATTACACAATTAAAATGAGCATTAGCCACTGTGGCTTATGAGACATACAGTACAGAAATTTCAAAAATATAAGGAAAACACAAAGATCACATGGTGTAAGCTTTGACACTATGAAATAATTTGCAGAAAACCTGGCACCTTTAGTCTTGGCGGGGGGTTGGGGGGGTGGGGGATGGCAGCTGCCCTGTGACCAAATCCAGGAGAATGGAGAGCAGCAAAGTGGATTGACCCCCATCCTTGCTCTGCAGTCTGCTTACCAAAGACGTGTGGAGCATCTTTGCTAAGGGAAGCAGTAGAAATTTAACATTGATTGTACCGGCTGTGTGTGCTTTGGAGAAGACAACCAATGAAGATAATCAGCATTGAACTGCAGCTCAGATCAAACTGAGCCAAAAGCCCCCAGGGAGATGTCTCTGGTTTAGACTAGAGTCGGGACACAGCAAGGAAGGTGGTATCTGCAATTAGAGATATTCCAAATCTGCCAAGCTCTGCAAAGGTCCTGCTTGCTCCATCTACCCTCCTGATGTGTTTGATCCATACCCTTGATGTGTGAGCTGATGATGCAGCTAGGTAGAAATACCAGTAATTCTCACTGGAGTAAAGCACAGGGTGTTTGCCTCCTCCTGCCATCCTGATGTAAACGAGATGCAGAAATTTGGTACGCTTATCAAAACTTAAAGAAATCCATAACAATCCCTTCCTGCTTTGATAAAGTACGTTAGGTCATTACGTGCCTAAAATCATATGGAGAACAACAGGAATGAGAAGAAAGGACAAGCTGCTGAAATGCTAAGCTTAGCTGAGTCAGACAGGTTCCCTGGTAACGAAAGCAGTTACATTTATAAATATGCTACGGCCCCGATAGTATGGATTAGCTCCCATTGTTTTAAAAAAATGGCTTCTTTAAAAATAAAGATTTTTAAAAATAAAAGAACTTTTGCCAATATACAAGGAATTATTTTCTGCCCCTTTTTTCACACTGAATTATCCCAGGACTATTGACACTGAGAAATGAATTGCTCACTGTGACTATAAAGGGAGCAAAGTCTCCCTACTACCATTAAAATGAAGATATCCAGCTTCCATTCTCAGCTTTAGGTTCCTTTTAAACGAAGCATTTCTAATAAAAATATTCTGCTTATTTAGTGCAGTACATAAAAAGGCAATAAAGTCCCAGGTTGTAGGTGTTTTCACATAATTTTAACTTATAATAAAATAAAAAGACACAATGCCCAAAGTACTGCTAAAAATGAACTTTCCTTCTCTCTACCTTAAAGTAAGTATTAAGGACCCTATTCACATTTGGATAACTCTGCATTTATTTTAACTTCATTATAAAACAGCTATCAGACTAAACCATATCAAAATCTTGTTTGCACAAAACCCAATCTATTTTTGATACCACTATTCCTTCATATCTGAGTCATAACAGTCACGAAAGCTGTCAGCATAAAGCTGCAACTCACTTTTAAGCCCTCAAATGTATATAAACTTTATTACTTGGCTTAGATCCCTACAGTGGAACCCCAGCTAATAATAAATCTACCTTTTAGAGAGTATCTTTTAGGACTAAGAATCCAGGTACTAGTTATCTACCAAGGTAATGACAGAAATTAAGGGAAATTTCATGCAAACATCAATGATAGGTCTAGTTTGCAGGATTCCCCAACACTGGACACTT
>VYZQ01016250.1:0-19060 GCA_013400655.1 Mystacornis crossleyi | reverse complement strand
ATGCCATGGGAGGAAGAGGAGGAATATCAGGGGTAGTTCTCAAGGCACAATACGAACTGGAAGGCTGGAAGAGAAAAGCGTAGCTGCTCTGCCCAGCCACAGGCTTGCCTCGTCGTCGGCAGGGTTGCTGTAATTGCTCTGCATTTCCCAGGGTCTGACATTGCCCCTGGACATTTGTCTCGACATTCAAATGTGGCTGAGTCTGTTTGGCATGGCTGAAATTCAGACTCCTGCTTACAGAAGTTCGGTATCTTCAGCTTGTTTCTGCAGCATGACAAGAAGCGACGTGCTTGTCTCCCCAAAGACATCACACTCCTTCCCTTACAGGGAAGGCTTTGCATGTTGACCCCCAGAATCACCAGCACTGGCTGTTTGGTCCCTAGTCCAGCCCCTGGCTCAGGACAGGGCTATCACCAGCACTGGATCTGGCCCTGACAATTTTAGTTGCCTTTAGTTTCTCCAGGTCTCTTCTGACCTGGGGGGAGGGACCCAAACTGGTTTTATTTCAGATGCAGCCTTGCCAGCACCAAGCAGAGGAGGGATGAGTCCCCTTCATCTCCCGGCCTTGTTTCTCCTGAAGTAGGCCAGGACGTGACTGCTTTGTCCTGCCACGTGTGTGCGGACTGGCATGCCTGTGGGCCTGTTTCTGAGGAGGAAGACACAAATCCATGTCTTCCTGGAGATGGCAGAGAGCTGGCCACCAGCCACAGGGTCACCCACTGTGGGGCAAACGCTCTGGCTTGCGGTGGATGAGGCTGGATCCAGGCACAGAGGAGAAAGCTGAGCTTCTGCGTCACTCCAATCAAATCAAGCACCCTGCTCCTTGCAAAGCACTGAAGGGTTCAGCAAGCCAAGCCAAGGAAAGACACGAATCACTTCTATTTAACGTCACAAGTCAGTGCCTGCAGAGCCCTTCTGCTCCCTCGGAAATGGTGCAGAGCCCTTCAGCTGGCATCAGGCATTGCCTCCTCGTGGCAATGGGCCCTGCTTCTTGGGAACCCTTCTGCCTGCTGCATCCTGACTCCAAGCAGGGAACTGTGGAATTTCCTTCCTGCAAATCCCTGACATAATGCTTTTCTGAGGTCTGGTGGAGAAGGACACATCGTTTCTCCCTGGAGACCTTTGGAAGCAGTATTGGAGGTGCATGACATTTTCCTTCTGCTTTATGGCTGGAACAATCTGGACAGAAAGGACTTGTATGTTGAAGTGAAATACTGCTGCCACCACAGAGCTGCGTGTAGCTGATATTTATTTCCCAATGAGGAGAATTACTGTAATCACTGACAAATCTATAATTGCCAATAAAAAGCAGCAATGGAAGCAAGCACATACTGGAGCAAGTGATCCCACTGCCGAAAAATGCACCCGCAAGAACTGCCATTCTCCCTCCTTTACTTTCAGTAGGTAAAGAAAATTGCCACACATTTGTTCTGCGGGCCCTCAGACTCAGCTGGGTCACCTTACCATACAGATGGCCTGGCAGGTCTGAGGCGATGGAAAAGTCCCTTCTCTGTTTCCCCTTAAAATTTCTGCGTGGTGAGTGGGTTCTGCTTCTCACTGGGGGCTATTCTCACATGCGTGAGTCAGTTGTGGTGGAGCTGATTTAAATGTATCATCCTGACAGTAAAACCTGCTGGGAAAAAAATTACCTTAATGAGAAATCCTTAGAAGGGTTCGAGTGACTGTCCTCACAGCTCTGCAGAAGGGATTCTTACAGCAGAGCATGGATGTCTGCTAGGGAAAGGCAGATCAGAGAATCCTAGGGTGGCTCGAGTTGGAAGGGACCTTTAAAAGCCATCTAGTCCAATCCCCTTGCAATGAGAAGAGACATCTTCAACTACAGCAGGTTGCTGAGAACTCTGTCCAGCCTGATCTTGAATGTTTCCGGGATGGGCCCTCCACCACCTCTCTGGGGAAGGTGTTTGCTAAAGTCAGGGGCTGCTGACTGGGGAGGGTTTGAAGCTGCAGGCACAGCCCACCTGTAGAGAAGGAGTCCTGCTGCTGTGCCCTGCTTTCACACGTGAAAGGGCTGATAAATAACCCGATTCCCACAGCTTGACAAACTGCATGTGCTGGGGTTGCTCTGCCAGGACTACATCTAAGCAGGAATTCCCCATTCATCTCCCTCCCTTCGGCATTCTGCTCCTCCTGCTCCAAACACAGCCTAGAGCTGTTGTTATTGGTTTTGCTGTTGTTATTATTATTACATATCACTATTTAATTGCCTGGTAAATTTGCAATATCTTGGAAAAAAACAAAGGAGGACGTGTAATTTGAAATGCTAAAGAGAGCAAGCTCAGACAGAGAAGATGCAGTGAATCTAGTAGGAGTATTGAAGAGGTGATGAGGACATTCTTAACCTTAATTATTTCAAATCAACTCATTTTGTAGAGTGTGTAGGTTTATGAATCAGATGAAATGTAAATTGATTCATAATTTCCTTTAATTTTATACTCTTTGGAGAATTTAAATCCATATTAACATAACCTGTACCAGCCAGTTACTAAGAGACAGGAGAAAATTAGCATGGGCAAAGCGGGGAGACTGGCATTTTAATATGCTCGAGCCCACCTGCTGCGTGGAGTTGGGGATTGGGACTCATTGGCACGGGGCTCTGCTCCCCAGTCGCCTCCAGGCAGCCTCAGCTTGCTGTTTGCAAGCATTTTCTTCTAGTGCCTTTCATTTTTGTGACGTTCTCTTCATCATTCGCTCACTTGCATTTATCCTTCTGGTGCCTGTTCTCTGCTACCCAAAAACGCGCGTGAAGGGGAATGTATGAATCAATTGTGTTGTGCAGTGCTGGAAAAAGAGGGCCTCGTAAGTCACAGCGCATAAGGGCTGCACAGAAATTTGCAAAGCTCCCTGCCCTGTGCTGCTGGATGTCCCCAGCCAGTGGGTGATGCAAAGTGACACCGTGTCCCCCAGGTAGGAGCTCTGCGCTGTGCCAGGCTGCACAGGGATGTGCGAGCCTCTGACGCACTGCATGAACCTAACACCAGCACTTGTCATTTCTGCTTTTGGAGCGAAAGCTTTCCTTTAGGAAATAAGAAAATACAAGAANGAAGTGCTCAAGGCCAGGTTGGATGAAGCTCTGGGAAGCCTGATCTAGTGGAAGGTGTCCCTGTCCACAGCAGGAGGGTTGGAACAAGATGATCTTTAAGATGCCTTCCAACCCAGACCATTCCATGAGTTTTGCAGAGGCAGCAGGAATTCATTCCCAGCCCAGGCAGGTGTTGGCAGAGCAAAACCCAACCCAACCATAAACATTTCAAGTTGACATTCACTGCTTGCTCTCTCTGCAGTCTTGTTCCTGTTCCCAATGGTCAGGGATTATTATTCCCTTGCAAGAGAGCCAAGACAGGGGAGATGCACGTGCCCCATGCGGGAAATGCAGTTTGTGGTGGAAGAGCTGCACGGGCACATCCTTGCCAGTGTATTAAATGTGCTGACTAAAACAGCAGGTCATGGTAATATTAATCCAATAGAAAAAATCAATAGTAGAACCCAGCTCAGGAGAGAGGGATTTCGCGGCTGCCTCTTGCAAGCACAAACACATATTATGTCATCAGCAGTGCAGTAAATCAGCATTTCTGAGACCAGCTGCCCAATTACTGAGGCAGCTACATGATGGGAATTGTAAATTGAATGTATGCAAATATATAATATGAAACAGTAAAGTAAACACCTCCAAGAATTACTGAAGAATCTCTGGACTGAGTTGATGCTCCAGGCAGGTAGCCAGGAGTGCAGGTTCCCAGGGTATTGAACAGAAAAAGTGTCTGGATGCTCTTGGTGCTCACCGCCATCCTGAGGGCCCTGTGGGACCAGCTCAGAGACCTGCAAACCCCCGATGATCTGCAAAGCCCCACGGCTGTAGCTGGCGGGAACACCAAGTGCCTGGTGGTCTTGGGCTGTCTTACAAAATGCATCACCTCCAAGAGAGGAGAGATTCAGATCAGATGTTAGGAAGGAATTCCTCCCTGTGGAGATGGTGAGGCCCTGGCACAGGTTGCTCAGGGAAGCTGTGAATGCTGTGAATGGACTGAAAATGTTCAAGGCCAAGTTGGACGGGGCTTTGAGCAACCTGGGATAGTGGAAGGTGTCCCTGCCCATGGCAGGGAAGTTTCAACTAGATGATCTTCAAGGTCCCTCCCAACCCAAGACTTGCTATGATTCTATATGCTGCTTTACATCTTCAGAGTCCTTTGCTATTGTGGATCTCTGGATTTCCACAAAGATAGGAGCCAGGAGCCAAGAGCTGTGAGACATGGCCAGCTCCGTGCCATCACATGAGGATGATATGTCCATCACATATTTCCACATCCTTGCTCTGTGTCTTTTCTGAGCATATGCTGTGCTAAGGAATTTGTCTTTTCAACAGCTTAACAAAAATTAACATTATTAGTTGCTTTCCTCCTTTCACAATTTCTTTCCTGTATTATACTTATAGAGATAAGGTGAACTGCAATTCAGAGGAAGCTGAAGAACTGGAAGTGACAGTGATGGCACAACTCAAAGCACACACCGGTGACACAGCAGGGATGAGGAAACCATTATTTCAGTGTGTTTGTAGGGAATATACCCATTACAGAGCACACGGTGAAACACTGCCTGGAATACACGCTCTCCTGGGCCTTTTCTAAAGGACTCCTGCTCAGCCTCCTTCTCTAATTTTGGTTTTATATCTATTTTCTTCACTCACAGGTTGTCCTCCTGCTCCATGCAGTGCTTGCTTTCTCCCAAGGTCTGCCCATCCATCATTCCCTGCTCAGGGCAGCCCTTCCATGCTCACATGCAGGTTTGGGGCTAGCAGGATTTGTGTAAGTTTTCTCATTTGGGCACCTGCATAAGTCTGAGTGAGGGTGTTTCCCTGCTCACCCAGAGGATTCCAACAATCTGTGGGTGACCTGACTACGCGTGGTGCTGAGCCTACCAGGTCTTGGTAATCTCCTGGACAGTCAGCTGCTCCTACAAACAAAGTGGTCACTGCATTTTCTGCTTGAAATTTTCTGTGTTTTCAGTGCTGGATGCTGTACTGTCTTCATCATCTACTGCAAGGACCTATTTAAATATCATACATTGTCTCCATGGACAGGTGCTTAAAGACTGTGGGCGTGTTTCTTCTTTATCCAGCTCTTTAATAAGCTAAACAGATTGAGGTCCTCAAGTCACTCTGTGGTGTAAAAGTGGTTGAAGGGCTAATTACCTTGGAGCCAGGATTTGGGACACAGAGCAGTGTGATGACAGCTTGGCAGAAGTGATTTTATCCCAGCTTCCTATGGAAAACAATACTCAGTGCACTGTGTGTCTATTGCTTGTCTGTCTGTCTGTCTGTGATTCCCATCCTATCCTCTCCTCCTCATCTCAACCTATTGCAATCCTATTTGTCAGAGGGACTCAGTACCAGGGAAAAGCAAGCTGGAACGCTCGCAGATGCAGGGATCTGGCAGTTGTAACCCCCTGAGTGTAATGGGGGGGCCCTCGTGCCCCAGTGACTGGTTAGCCATGAGTTCACTGTGTGCCCCTCACAGTGTGACAGCCCACAGAGGGAGGCATGGATTGGGAATTGATGGCAGCTAGCCTGAGGTTAGCACACGGTGGAGCGTGACGAGCTGCTGGCCTGGCTGCAGAGAGCTCCTGGACAGAAATATGAAGCCTCCTCAGATTCCCCTGGGGATTCCCCACTGCAGGAGCAGCAAAGAAAGGCCTCAGGATGAACCTCCTCCCCACTGCACCTCACTGCACCCATCAAGGTCTCAGCCCCAGCAGAAGGGGCTTCCCAGCAGAAGGAACCCTGATTTCCCTGCTGCCTTGGCCCAAGACCACGACTGGGTGCTCCAGCACAACCAGCATCCATGGGGACAGGGGACTTCCCTTGCCCTGGTGTGCCAAAGTCCCCATGGTCCGGTGTCCGTGGTGCAGTGTCCCTTTGGTCTCCAGCCTGTCACTGCATGAGGAAGGCTTTGGAGGGAACCTTCCTGCTGCTTTCCCTGTGTGCTGCCCAGCCCACAGTGGCCAAGGTGGCGAGAGGAACGGCCTGGCTCAGACCTGGGGCTCTCCCAGAAGGACCCTGTCCTGCGCCCGCCTGACACAGCACTTGTGCATCTCCAGCTGAAGAGCGCCTCACCGCTGATTATCCCAGCCTCTGGCAGTCCCTCCCGGAGGGATGTATCCCAGCTTAGTCTGGCACTGTGACACAGCAAAGATCTCCTGCCAAAGCTGGTGCCTGCCAGAGCCGAGAGTGGCTTAAAAATAACCCTGAATCCATAGGACTGAGGCTGGAAACCGCTCCCGGGCAAAGCACGTCTGTGCTCCTGAGCAGTGGAAGGGTGTGCCAGAGGACAGGCCAGGCTTTGGAAGGGTTACTTGAATGTGGTTTCTGCCTCAAGGTTTTGTCCCCAGGCTGGCAGGCTCTGTCTTGCCATGGGATGTGGGCGCTTGTCCGGCACACGGAGCAGGCGGTGCTGGCCCAGCTGCCTGCGTGGCACGTGCAAACAGACCCAGCACGAGCGTCAAGGGCAGAGCACTGCTGCTGCTCCCCCAGCCTGCCTCGGCTTTAACTGGTGTTTGTTTTAATTTTGACTATCCAAAACTATTTTAATTGCCAGCTGGCCAAGGTCAGCACACCACAGTGGGCTCCCAGTGTGAGCTGCCATGCCTGGGGGAATGTGATCCCTGGGAGCTGCTGGGGACATGGGGGTGCTGCAGGACAAGGCAATGGGCCCCCCAGTGAAAGGGCAGTTGTTAGCAGGGCTTGGCATTGGCAGGGGAAGCAATGCTGCACTTCCACCCCATTGCTGGAAATTTAAACATTTTATTATGCATTTATTATAATTTAGTCTCAGACCAGTCAAGTGTGTAATGAGTTGAACCAGCACTGGCATAAGGAAAGGCAGTTCTTGCCTGCCAGCGGCTGCTCACCTGCCCTATGTGTCTTCAGGTGATGAAAATGCCCTTAAGAGGGGCACCTTGCTGCCCTCTGAGCTCTCTAAGGACAGAGCCACTATCAGGCTTGGGGCTAGCAGGACTAGCACAGGGATGTATGAGAACTCCTGGAGGCCCCCAGGGGATGGCTGTGGAATGGGAACAGGCAAGGACAGCAGCTTTGGGGTGGTAAGAGGGCATCATCAGCCCTCCAGGTGGGAGTCAGAGCTACAGAAGCAACAAGGACACTCTGGAGCCAGGCTGCAGGGCTGGGCTTTGCTGCATGGCCATTGCTTCACCTGTCCCCACGCCACTCTGGGTGCTATCCAGTGCTCTCCAGAACATCTACTTCTCTTTCCTTGGGGCAGGAAAAAAGCACTGGAAGTGGGGGTGGTACCTCACACAGTGATATTGCTCTTCAGGATAGGCTGCTCCAGGGCACGCCTTGTGTGCCTGTCCCTCTGGTGCCAGGCTGCCAAATCTCTCCATCATTTCATGGAGCAGCAAAGCTGGAACCACTGCCTGGATAATCTTGGTGTGCAGGGATGGAGTGACACTCCCCACAACACCACACTGCCTCTCAGACTTGGAGCATCCCCAAAAAATCTGGTTTGGGGGCTGTCCTGATCTCTTGGTTGGCCTAGAGGCTTGGATTATTTTAATCCAGGCTTGATAAGGCAATTAATTCCTATTGCTGATTCATGATGTCTGCTTTCTGAACCGTAAGTGCTTTAATATTTCATTTGATGTTGCTTTCAGGGTTACATAGTTTATTCCACAAACAAGAGGTTGGGACAGTCATTAGCGTGTGAAATCAGAAACGCATGCATCAGTAGCTATGGCAACTCTGAGAGAACACCAGTTTCTAGTAAAATCAAGAATTAAGCTTACATGAAAATGCTGAAGTAGGAGAGATCCTATCTGCTGAGGGCTTAGCATACATTTAGAAAAGAAAGGTCTGAAATACTCTAGTGAACTGAACCCACCCAAACTCAGAAGCAGAGGTGTTCCTGTAACCTGGTCGTGCTGGTGCATCCCTGCAAAGGGACACATCTGAAAAATAAATGCATGTAACTACTGAGTCCACCAGCTTCAGCCAAGGACGCCTTGTGCTGCCCCTGCACCCTTCCACCTGCTCATGGGGTTTCACTTTCCCAGGGGCAAGCTGATGCTGCAGTGTAGTTCATAGAGCAGCGAAGCTCCAAGCAGAGGGTACCTGCCGGGGGATGCTTGGAGCAGCATCCATAATTAATGCTGTAAAAACAACACTTCCAGTCTGGGCCCTCTCCTGATGTTCAGTGTCAGATGCCAGAGCAGCTGCTTCCTACACACCGTGTAGATACAGCAGTTTGCTGCACTCTGTGAAGGCATCGCAGAGCTTCCCCTAAATAATTCAGGCCATCTTTTTGACATCTTCAGTATGTAAGGGCTTTTCCTTGCCATGATGAAGAAAATCTTTGCTTTGTTCTCCTGGAAGTTTATTGCCTCCCCAGAATTTCCCTTCCCTGTCATTTAGTTGGGAACACATAAACAAGCAGCTCTGGGGAGAAGCTCTGAGGTGCTGTCCCTCTGCAGAGCAGCGAGGGCTGAGCCCTGTCTGTCAGGGCTCGAGGGCTGACACCTGTGACAGGCTGACATTAATCTGTGAGCAATCAGGTGCCAAACCTGGGTGCTGCTCCGTGGACAGCATCTGCTTGCACCAGGCAGGGATTTTAATACCAAACAAGGTGCTATAAATACCTCACCAGTCTGGAAAAAGGCAGGGATTAGAGGAAATGAAGTTTTTTGGAAGAGGCTGCTTTTTCAGTGCCTGATTTAATGATGCTCATGCCGCTACCTGTGATTATGTTTGCCCTATTCCCAGTTGCTTTTCCAGTGTAATCAGCCTCGAAGCGTTCAAATGGAAATCTTTCCTGCTGCTTTCCGCTTCACACTGATTTGGGAGCAGAAGAGGAAGGAAACAGCCTCTGGCTGGTGGGGGCCTTGGGGAAATCAGGGATGGTGTTGGTGGGTGGAAGCTGAGCAGTGGAGGATGCCAGGCCAGCAGCACACACGGGGAACAGCCTGGCCACAGCAGGACCCCTTCCCTGGTACATGCTCTGGCACCAGGATGCTGCACGTTTGGGTGCCAGGGTGCTGTATGAATGCCTGTTATTCCTTAAAAAAATCTATATATGAAACAAAACAGTGAAGAAGTGACCCTGCATGTTGCTATTGCATTCCAGCTGACACAGCGCAGGTCCTTCCTGGCTCCAGTGGTGAATTTTCCATTGGCTTGTCTCTCTGAGCTAGGAGTCACCAGCACTGCACCCAAGGCACCTTCTGCCAGCCCAGGGTTTTTGAGGACCACACGCTCCAGCAGCATCCATGTGCAGGACAGTGGGTATGGGATTGTCCAGACTGGACCAGCAAGGTCCTGGCACGCAGACCGGTTTCCAGCTGCCTTTGGCCCAAGGTGGACATGGCCAGATGGCATGGTCTCCATCTTCTGGAGCACTTGAAGCTGCCTTCTCCGTAAACTCATTGCCAATTATCATCCCCAGGTGTGTTTCCAGATGTGGGCCCACGGATGCATGGTGGACATCCAGAAAGAAATCACAGGGCTTAGCAAAATGCCCTTCGTCTCCAAGAGATCAAGCTTTTACAAAGAACCTGTGTGTTTCAGCTGAAAAAATTGTCAGGAAATGTTTTGATGTTGAAAACTGAATTCCTTTGAACCCTGTAGATCCAGACATTCACAGCTCATTCACTGTGCTCATCAGAAAGGTGGGACCGTGTGTGTGGTGGGGGGGACGATTTGCAAAGGCACTTAGCAAGAGCTTGAAACCCTGACCCAAATCCAAATTAAATATTTTTCCGGCAAAAGAGGTTTATTTTTGATGAGTTTTTATCCTTACTGAGAGCACCTTGTCCTCTGCAAATTATCTGCAGACTGGAAGTCTCTGCAATTATTACACAGATAATAAAAGGAGCTTTTCCATATGGCAGGAAGATTCCTTCCTTATTTTCTGCTCTTAAACAGACGTGATGCATTTCCTTGTCACCAACGTGAGCGTAAGCTGATATTTTTGAGCATTCACAAATAAAAAGGGTCATAAATACTGAAAAGGCAAAGCAGCTGTGTTCTTTTGCAGTAGTTTTGCAGATGCAATAATTTTGTTCACCCCTTTCGATGAGGGTGAAGGCTCCTTGAGACAGGTTGGCTCAAGAGCATCTTGACTTCTGGCTTGGATGCTTTTGGTCTCATACCTGAGTTTGGTCCTGAGTGGGATTTTCAGAGGAATTTTGTGGCATTGGGTGACCAATCTCAGAAGCAGTCCATAAATACAAGGAAACTCTGAACAGGTGCAGACCACAGCCAGGGTGGCAGGAGGAAGAACAGCATCAGCACGTGAGCATCAGAAGGAAGCAAGCTGCCTGTCCGGAGTAATTCCCAAAGGAAAACGCCTCCTGATGTGACTGGTGAAAATCTCTGCTGCCTCTGCTTTGTAAGGGCTGGCTGGTGCTCTGGGCATCTGCTGTAGGCATCATCCCACCGCGGGCAGGAGCCTCTGTCCCAAGGTACAGCTGGAGGAGGCAGGAGCACCCCAGCTGCCCAATGCCTTCGCTCTCCAGGGAAGCTCAGGGATCTCTTATTTTTATGGGCTTAACTCCTCACATGTCCTTGGACCTGGGAAACACCTTTTGCTCTCCTTCTCTGCTGGCTCCTGTGGCAGCAGACATTGCCCTCACTCACTTCATGCCCTGGGCAGGGAGAGCCCAGTGCAATGGGCAGGAGGAAGTGATAGAAAATAGATTCTCTTTGGCCCCGTGCCCAGAGGCCTTTGAAGGCTCCTTTCTCCCCCACTGTTGTCTCCTTTGATGCTGTTGCTTTGATTTGCACTTCAGAGGCTGTATCAGAGCCCTCCAGGCTGGAGGGAGGCTTTAGGGGAAGAGCATTGCCCTGCAGCACAGCCTGACCTGCTCTCTGTCCTTCTGCAGCACCCTGCTGGCTGAGCAATGGATGCTGCAGGCAGCAGCTCCAGGGGTAATAAATGTGGAGTTTCGCAGAGCAGCTCCCAGCCCTGCCTGCTTATTATTTAAAAGAAACCCATTCCTGCTCACTTTGAATCATCTCAATAAGAAAATAATGCAACAGAAGAATGCTGTCTGTGGGGTGCCACAGAATTTCTACCGCTGGGTGAAGGTTTTCCATTCCCAGGTACTGTGATATCCCTCTGTGAGCCAATATAAACTGCGCACATCCATACCTTGTGTCTTAATCAGACTGATGGGTGATGCTCCAACAGGTGCCTGGATGTAATGCAAACACATTCACTTTTATCAATCAACCTTGTAACTACATGGAAAAAAACCCAACATGCAGGGTTTGACAGGATTCATTTTTTGTTTAAACATACGGAATTAATTTTCCATTAAAGCACATGGACCACTGGCCAGGGTGCTCCTTCATGCTTTTCAAGCTGCTCTGCCCATTGCTGATGTTCATCCTGCCGTGGCTACTTGCTCTTCCCAGCCTGTCATCCTCGGCTCCCAGGAACATCACTGTGAAAGCTGATTTTACAAAGAAATGATCTGATTCTTCAGGCCTGTCATGTGGAGAGGCTGTCACCCAGCCACTCTGTGTGATGGCAGCAGGAGGCACCTCTACCCCAGATGTCTTCCCTCATCATCCCCATCCAGGGAAAATAATTTGAAAAGTGACTGACACCTCTGGAAAGAAAACCCTTTTGGAGATAATTTGGCGTCTGCTTTCTGGGTTTGCTTAATTTTCCTGCATCCTGGTGGTGTGTGTTAACATAGAGTCAGAGCCTTTGCTTTAAGCAGTTCATCAGCTCCAATTATTGACCGTGCTGCTCGTGTCAGTGTTTGACAGGGGCATGGTTGTCCTGTCAGATGTTTGACAGGATCCTGGTAGCAGCAGAGACCAGCCACAAGCTGCAAAATCCCACGTATGGTCTCTGCCCCATTGGCAGAGCTGCCACCAGTCTCCAGGGAAAGCAACTAGTAAGGACAGAGCTGAAATAATTCACAGGGTTTGTTCCCTGGTATGAGTCAGGACCACGGTGTGTGTCCTGAAAGGGTCAGGATGGAGCCAGCAGAGGCGGCGTGCAAAAGCAGCAGGCCTGGAGAATGCGACCCCCGACTAATTGCAGCCTGTCCAAGGTGTGAGTGACAGCCAGTCCAGCAGCTGGGCAGAGACAGCTTTCCTGGGAGGCAGTGTGGCTCTGCTTCCCAGCAGGACAGCGGCAGCACCGTGCTGAAAGCCAAGGAAGGCGGTGTTTTGCAGAGGCAATAAATAGCTGCCTTTGGAAACTGTAAGATAAGGTCTGGTGATGGCCTCAAATGAAATGGAAAGGTGGCCCTGGGTGTCAATAAGAGATCCTCCGTGGCTGAGATGGAACGTCAAATGGAGAAGAATTTTAGTGCAACATCGAAGTTATGAGTTTAGGGTGAGAAGGACCAGCCCAGGTGGTGGGGAAGGGTCCCATGGCAGTGTCCCTGAGCCAAGGGCTGTGCAGCTCTGCTGGGAGCTGGGCCCCAAGCTCCCAGCGGGGCACTGTTGCGGTGCGGTTTTTCTGTGAGCGTAAGCAGCTTTGGCCCGCAGAAGTATCAAAAAGGCAACATTTGATAGGTGTTCATGGATATTCTTTATTGTTTCTTTCCCAGACTCTCCGTCTAGGGGNCCTCTCCGTCTGGGGGCCGGACTCCCTGCCCCTGGGGAAACCCCCGTATTCCCGGGCCGGGGAACATGAAAAGACCAATGAGAGCAGGACTAGGTTACATGTGACTAGAAAGCAGGGAAAAGCCCGTATGTCCCAACCATTCCTGGCGCCCTTTTCCCCAGGAGAAGACGGGGTGAGCCCCAGCAGGGGACAAGCCAGAGGCTGCCAGTAGCATCCTTCTGACAGGGAAAGGCTCACTGGGACGTGAATTTCAGGCAGATGCAAAGCCTGCAAGATTAAGATTTAGCACGTAGAAAAACTGCATTTTGTGTGAGCACTGCAGGCGTGCAGCTTGACTTCTGAGGAGCAGATCCTGCATCCATCAGGGAGATGCTGGTGCTCACAAGGAGAGGTGAGAGCCTGCAATGAGCACAGCTAATGTGGTGTGAGAACAGACAACTTGGCAGTCTGTGGGAACACCAGTGTGCTGCCTGCGGAATAAAGCAGATGAAATTTCACAGCTCTGTTATCACGCTCTGAAAGGCAAGCAGGTCTCCACTCTCCAAATGAGGACTCCTGGCCAGCCCTGCATGCTTTGATGGCCCAGAAAATCTCACCTGTAAGCGTAGGTGCAGCAGGAGCAGCCAGGCGATGATGCCGTGAGATGCTGGTGATCACCTTGAAGGACAGACAGCAGGATGCTGCACTCCATAATTGACCTGGGGGAAGCCCTGCTCAGAGGAAATCCCCCTTCCCTGGGAGGCAGCCTGGGGGTGAACAAGGAAGAGCTTGTGCCCAGTCTGCAGGGACTGTGGCCTGCGTGGGTCCCTGCACAGTGTGGACACCAGGTGAGGGCTTTGAGGGCTTTTGCTGTCTCCTCTCTTCTGTGTGTCCCTGGGCCCTGTGCAAGCTGCCCCTCTGCCCTCAGCATTCTGCACAGCTTTCTCCTTGGAAAGTACTCCAGCAAACATGTCTTAAAGGAAAGCAACAGCTCGTGTTCCATTGGAATTCTTGGATAGCTTCGATTAGCACTGCCAGATCCTTTGCAAACACTCAGGGGCAGGCTGGGAAAGCAGCTTGTGCTGCCCAGAGGGGTTTTCCTCGGGTGGCAGGTGGGAGCATGGACAGGAGCTCCTTGCTGGTGCTGCACAGCATCAGGAATTCCCTGGGGATGCTCTAGGATGTGAGAGCGATCTCAGCCGGTTGCACTGGCTCCGGATCCTTCAGGCTGGAAGTTCTTTCAATGCCTTTGCCCAGAGACATAGGGCAAATCTTTCAAAAGCACCTAAAAAGCTCAGGAGTTTTTGATGTTCCCAGTCTTACAAACACTCCCAGCACCAGTGACAGGTGGTGGGAGCTGAGCAGGCTCCAGATCCTGCTGTCCCTCCTTCTCCTCGTGAGGAAGGCAAGGCCTTGGCCACTGCAGCTGCAGCAGCTCTGTAGGGCTGTGAAATGCCAGGGGCCTCTCTCTCTGCATTTCCTTCATCAGCATGACCTACATCCTCCAAACGTTTTCCAGTGCCTCTCCAGCTCTGGCAATCTGTTGCCTGTGAAAGAAGCAATGCTCATGCCCAGGATGACTTTGTAGTAGGGCAGCTGGACTGCTCCACACTGAGAAAGCTGTGCAGAGCCCTGCTGTGAAATTCAGGAGATGGTCATCTATCTTCCCAGCTAAGGTGAGTTCCAGGTACCTCCTAGATGTGTTTAGCTCCTTGCCAGCTCTAGCAGAGACCAACCATGGCCTGGGGGAGAGAGTGGTTATTTACCAGCCCACACATTGATCTGGCCTCTGTTCATCATAGTCCAGGAAGCAAACCCAGCATCCAGACTGCTCCAGTGGCCAAGAACTGCCTCAAAAATGCAGCCCACAGGTGGAAAATAGGACACAGTCAGCCCATACTTCTTTGCATATGCAAGTGCTCCTTTTCCTCTCCTAATTTGGGGGCATTCTGGGGAATTCTGGCATTACGGCTGTAAGAGAAAATGCAGCATTTTGTTTTCCACAAAAATTGGTCGTTTGCCAAGAAGATGTGTCTCTCTGAGTAATCCATGCCCTCCCCTGTGCCTCCAGCTGAACACTTTTAAGCAGAGTGCTGAGCCAGCCCTGTGCCATTCCTGCTTCCCTCTGCTTGTCTGCTTGCAGTGAGGAAGAGGAGGAGGATTTGGGCTGGATTCTGTGTTTTTGCTGCCTGCTTTTCCCTGGCTTCACAGAAGCATGAGCGCCTGAAAAACCCAGGAGACAGAGGAGTGTAATTAAGGAAAAAAGGAGCTCCGGATGACATTGGCTCTAGAGAGCGGTGCTTTCCCCTCCCTCTCGGTGCTTGCTTATTGCATCTGTCTCTTGCTGGGGGCATGAGTCACATTGGTTCTGGTGATGGATGAAATTAGCTCCAATGTGAAGCGGGAAATAAAAAGCCATTCACCGACAAGACATCTGCACAGGCATGGAGCTCAGGGCAAGGATCTTCTCTGCCTTTTTCTGCTCTTGCGCTTTTCGCAAGCGGCTCCCTTTTAATTAGATGGGATGCAGCTCTAAGTCAACTATAAATGATATTATCAGACTAATAGAGTGTGATCATATCTTGCCTTTTATTGGTCTGGGAGCTGCTGCCGGCTGCCATGGGAACAGTGTTTTTCACATAGCTTCTCAGCTCTGGCTTGTAGGCATCAAAAGGAGGTCAGGGGAGAGGTGATGAACCCCTGAAATGTCCTTGGCTTTGCAAAGAACCATAGAGTGGTTTCCCTCAGAGACTCATCCATTGGGACATTTTCATCCCCTCTTTCCCGGTCAAGGCTGTTCTTCAGCAGTGGTGTCCATCTCCTGGCCCTCTGCTGCCTCCACTCTTCTGTCCTGCTGCTCATCAGCCCGCTCACTGCATCCAGGCTGGGCAAAACCAAGAGTGACAGAGAAGGAAAGCAGAAGGAAAAGGGAGGACATTCCCAGCCTGCATGTGAGTGTGCGATGGAGCAGCATTTGCCCCACGTTGGGCTGTCCCCAGGACAGATCCCCTGTCCCCAGCTGTGTAGCCCACAGGACGTCATCCCGCTGCCATGCACCTCTGGGACACATGAAAAACAGAGGCTTCCTGAAAGTTATCCAAGGGGAGTGAGAGCAGTAGGACAGGGGAGGCATTCCCTGGGTCTTGCAGCTGCCACACTCCTGAAATGCCAGGTGGCGAGGTGGGCAGCAGCAGGAGGGAGAGTGGGGGCTGGAGCCGGCCCCCCCCCAGCATCCAGGCTGTGAGCAGCAGAGAGGGAGCAGTGTAGGATGTACTTGCAAATGCAGTCACATGAGAAGGAAGAAGAGACAGAGAACAACGTGACTTGGTCCTGGCCATGGTTAGAGTTCCAAGCCTGACAGAGGTTGCAGGCTCCAGGTCAGGCTTTCTAAGGATGAGAAGATGGCACAGTGGGTGTGCACCCTCCTGGGCATGAGGGGCAACTGTGGGGACATGGGATCCATAGGGATTGGGGGGAGTCTCTGAAAAGAAGGCTTCTCTGCCAAGTGTGTTCCTGTCTTTCTGTGGCAAGAGACCCAGGTCCAGTCTCAAATCAGGGGTTGTGGGGAATCACGGCTGTGTGTGGCCCAGGGGACAAGGATGGCCTAGCCAGCAGCCCGTCAGCTCCTCAGCTCAGTCCTGCCTGCACCCCTGCTCCTGCTGCCCATGACACTGAAGCTCAGACTGCTGGCTTGGCCTCACCTTGCCTGGTTAGCTTCTCTCCCCTTCTTCCGGGATTTGGGATCCTCCAAAAAGATTCTACCCTGAGCAGGAGGGGTTTTTCTAAGAGTTGGGCTGAAAGGCTTCTTCCCTGCCTGCTCACCCCTACTCTGCGATGTCCCTTTGAAGAGATGCGTCCATGCTCTGTGAAAAAAGGCAGCGTGAAGTCTCAGGGCCCAGCTGAGATCTCAAACCACCCCCTGCTGCATTGATTTTTTTGCATGGGACTAATTTTTTAATCAGAGTGATGTAGAACACGATCAGAAACAATTAAAGGCTGACAGGCTAATTAGTGTCAATCAGCATGGTTTATGGGTATTGGCCTTGTCAATCAAACTTGATATTGTATGTTAGTGAGATTGCTTTTGGATCTCAAAGCTAATGCTTCACAGAGAGCTTTTCTTTCTTGAGATGCTTATTAAAGTAGTACAAGTCCTTCAGAAACCAGTTAAAGGACATATTTAATAGCCCTTTAGGCACTGACAATTACAGGTAGATCCTTTGCTAAATCCTACTTGGGGCTACAGCAGATTAAATGCCAAGCTTGTTCCCGTGCTCCTGAAAACTGTGCTGGGTTCATCCCACCCCTCCTGGGGCTGTTGTGCTCCTGGGCATGTGTCTGGGGCTGAAGGAGGTGGGTATGGCAAGCTGCTCAGCCCAGGAAGGGAGGGATTAAATGGTCGTTGTGGCAAGACTTAAGCAGGAGACGGGCAGGATTTCTTCCAGGGACAGACTGGAAATGTGCTAAGGGCCCCTGGGTGGTGTTCAGTGGGATGTCTGGGAAAAACAAAAAGAAGCAGAAACCTGTTGTAAGCTCGATCCTGATAAAAGCAAATCCACAGAGTATGTCTTTTGGAAAGGTTGGGTTTTGGAAGCAAGGAGTGCTGCTGCAGCCGGGGCATTCCCAGCACTGCTGCTGATCGCTCCTCAAGGCTCCAGATTTTAGCTGACTGTGGGCATTGGCAATGTTTCCAGGATTCCACTTGAACCCATGGAAGAAGAGCAAAGCCAGCCGTTAAAGCACACCCCTTCCCTTGCAAGTCCCTGTGCCCTGAGCCGCGTGCTGCTCCTGTTAACACAAAAGAATCGAGGAGTGAGTGTTAGGATGGCACAGGCACAGATGCCATGGGCACATGCCGCCTCTTAAACCCCGGACCCCACAGCACTCCTATTCTCTGCACTTAAAAGTACAGCTGTAATTTCCTGCTTGTAAGAAAAATAAAGGAAGAACTCCATCAGGGAAGTGCATGACAGAGGTGTGAGGTAGAAGAGAGAAGAGTGTGCCAGACAGAGCCAGCCAGGGAAGTAGTGCTCAGAAGTCCCTGCAGCCCAAAGTAGGGACGGCTCGAGCCACCAGACTGATGGCATTGTCTTCCCAGCAGAAAACACCTGGCCTGTTGACAGCATCGTGCTTGGGAGGGGTAAGACTCATGGCAGCATCATGCCAGCTCCTCCCTACACAGACCTGGAGAGGGCTGACATGCTGGTCTCCATCCTGATGACTTTTATAGGCCTCCCTGGGTCTGAGAGAGACTGGTGGATTATTCAGCATCCTCGTCAAACATTACAGCTCAGCCAACAGGTCTCTACATGGTCACCATTAAATTTATCTCTGTGATTGCTGGGGCTTGTGTTATTAAACTTTGGAGCTGTATAATTTTATCCCTTCTGAAGGGCTCACGGCCTGTCAGGTGGAGGTGTCTGAAGGACCACAGCAGGCTGAGCTCAGCACTGGTTACAAACCAGCTGGGAGCTGGGAAGTTGAGTCCTGCAATGCTCCCCAGCACCAACGTGCAGGGATCTGCTGCAACCTGCCAGGAGTAGGGAGAAAGCAGCCATGGCATGGCAGCAGAGGGATTTTTACAACACACTCAGTTCCATGGTACAAAGTCGTATCTTGACATGCTCATAGAAGATCCTTTGCCTGGTTATTGCCCGAAGACATACATTTTATCTAAGGGAATGCTTAATTGCTCCTCGTTGGACACTGGTTATGGAACATTAGGCATCAATAAAAGACAACTCTTAAAATCCGGGCTGAATACCCTTTCCAGCAGCGTGTGGTGGTTACAGTCGAACAGATTTGCTTCACTGCATTTTTATTTTTTCCTTACTTTCCCATTTGGGCAAAGTGGGTGGTATCCCTGCCATAACCACATCCCTGCTTTCCAGCCCCAGCCTTTGCCCTGAAGCTTTCCTGATGCAAAACACCCCACCCCTGAAAGGGCCACTGCTGACAGAGCCATAAATTTTAGTTCCTAGCTGATGTGGGAAGAGCAGAGCCCTGAGAGAGAAGACGAGGCTGTATGATGCTTAGCAGAAACATGGAGCTGCCAGTTGCTCTGAGGACATGGATGCTGGAGGAAGCATTAATATTCCAGGCCACCATGCCTCCCTACCATCTGCTGCACCAAAGCAAAGGATGCCCAAATAAATTTCAAAATCCCCTGCCAGGGAGAACACTCTGGATGCTATTTCCACATCAAGCTGTTCAAGACTTTCTAAATCATCCTTCTCCCTTCCAACCATTTTTCAGAGCTGTCCTGCCTCAGGGAGGTGGCTTTGGTGGCTGTGTCCCACTCATAGGAGTGTGATGGTGTGCACTGGAGGTTCATGGTGCTCTGGTACAGCCAGTCCACCTTCATGCTGGGAGAAGGATGAGACAGAAACCACACCGTGTCCAAAGCAGCTGGCTGGGATCAGGCAGGGATCTGCAAGCTGGCAGTTCCTGTGAAGCAGTTTGCTCCTGAG
>VYZQ01016245.1:5157-19040 GCA_013400655.1 Mystacornis crossleyi | reverse complement strand
ACACACACTTACATGCACACATACCAATCTACCACACAGCTTTCTCTTGAGATCAACCATCAGCTAGAAAGCACTGAAGATGTTTTTGCAAAGGTCTTGGCTTAGACAAAAATATCCTGAAATCCTCTAGCTCTTTCATTCATAAAGGGACAAAGCAGGTACTTTCCTGATCAACCCCTCAAGGAGAAACTTAAAACATCCATCAGTAGAGTAATGGCATTGACTTCTGTAGGCTTTAAGAGTTTGCTCAAGTCTTCCAGTGACAGTGATTTCCAAGGCAGTGCGCATCTGCCAGAGTGGTTAACTCTGTTCTTTGTCAAGTGAAACAGTCTGACAAAAGTACTAGTATAAGTGATGCCCACATTATCTTCTTGCAAACTTCCCCCACACAGCATTGTATGCTACTGTCATTACACCTTGTGCCTACATCTTAGGTGGAGACAGCTTGTTGCAGATGTGGACTGGGCAGGATAATATCATCACACATTTACCTTCACAAAAAATGTGATTAATACTTTGCATCCTGAAAGAGTGTCTTAGGAAAAGTGGGGAGTAAGGCTGGTGAGTCACAAGATCTCTACACCCGTACTGACTTTGGCCATGATGATTTGTCTTCATAGTAACAGGTATGGTGCAATGTTCTGGATTTGTGATTAAAACAAAATGTGCTAAAAACCCAAAATGTGTTAGTGACCAAAGGGATATTCTATACAAATGACACTGCTCACCAATAAATGCTGGGTGATGAAGGAGAAAGGGAAGACATTTGAAGTTATGATATTTGTGTTCCCAAGTAGCCATTACACATTATGACTCCTGCTTTCCTGAAGAAGGCTGAATACCTGCCTGCTGATGAGAAGTAGTAAATGAATTTCCTGTTCTCTTTTACTTTGTTTTTTCTTTACCTATTAAACCATATTTTCTCACTTTTACTCTCCTGATTCTCTTCTTCATCCATTCGGGGGGAGTTAGTGAGTGTCTGCGTGGGACTGAGCTGCCTACCAGGGTTAAACACCACCACTGTCATACCTCAAAAATATCTGGAGGGCATTGGAAAGCTCCTGATCCTGAAGACTGGTTCAATTTCTTTTCCTCCTGGATTGCTCTCTCCAGTTTTCCAGAGATCAGTGTAGAGGAGATAAACCTTAGAAAGATGTCTTCTCTCGCATCGGCTTCCTTCAGGTTTGTCTGTGTAGGACCATCCTTTTTCGAGTTTGCTTTCAGGGTTCTTTGTGCCAGATTCATTAAGCTTTGCAGCTTTGTAGCCACATCCAGAACATACAATTTGGAAACCCACACTGATTGTCTGTTTAAGAAATGAAATGCCACACTATATGTAATGCCACACTNTAAGCTTTGCAGCTTTGTAGCCACATCCAGAACATACAATTTGGAAACCCACACTGATTGTCTGTTTAAGAAATGAAATGCCACACTATATGTAATGCCACACTATATCTTTTCATTTGAAAATAAAGTGCACAACTTAGAGTAAGATGAGTAAATACTTGCAATGACTGATGGAAAATTAGGGAAGGGGTGCAATTCAGGCATGGCTTTATTATGACTGTACATGTTAAGCCTGACAAATACGTTACATGGAATAACATCTAGAAGGCATGCTCGCTTCTGTTTAAACTTAAACTCTACACTGTGTGAAGGAATATTACATGAGATAATTACTAACAGGGATAAAAGCTTGACTTTGACATTTTGAACATGCATCCTTCTAAATTCTGTTAGTCATTTGTAGTATCTAAGCAGCTATAAAACAGATTGGTGGCATCTCTTCTGACATATTTTATGCGTGCAAGTCCTCTGTGCTGTAAGAATAATGCTACTTCTTGTGCTGTTTTAATGCCTTCCTGGATCACAGCTGAAAACTTGCCCTCATCAAAAAGGACAGAAATGCCATTGAATTTAGTTACACGAGAATTTCTTATATATTTGTAAAACCTGCTCTGATTGAGGGTTCAGTGGAAGTCTGAAGATAACTGTGTTGGTGATTAATCTGTTAATTTAACTGATATTTTAAAAATATATCTGAGTAGAAGAACTTTCTTCCCCACAAGAACAGCAATGTCTTCTGTGCTCCACCAGGCTTGAGTCTTGGGATCACCTTGGATAATACCCTGGAAGCAGCAGTTACTGCCTCATGCACTGGAGCTGAGACTCAGCTGAATCTGCACTCCAGCTTTGCAGCAGGATGCCATCCAGCCATTCCCACCCAGAAGCCACTCCAGCAAGTTCTCCAGCCTAAATGAGCTGAGATCAAGGCAGCAAATCAGTGTAGAAGTAAATAACATGGATCAGCAGCAGTGAAGACTGAGGCACTGCTGTTGACCTTGACTAGGTCTGAGACTCATTTTCCCTGCTACAAATCAAAAAATTCCTTTATCCCTTTTAAAGCTTTGATAATTTTGGGTAAAAAAGCATAGAAGAAGTAAAAAAAATTAATATTTATAGATTTTTTTGATGCAGAAATGTTTTTTATTCCGAGGTTAATTTGCTGCGTCTACTTAGTTTCACTTTCAGATCACTACTGAGAAAAAGCCTAAGAAAAAAATATTAAAAACTTGTGTTTTTTCTAAATTCCATTTCAACAAATTTCAAGAGAGTCTCTCATGAAATGAAACATATCTAGCTGTCATGGGTGGCTCAGTCTGCAGTCCTTGTGTTCCATCATGAGCCTACTAAACACTGGGAGAATTTTTCTGCCTTTACATTGAAGACAGGAGTCTTTACATTGCTTACCAAAGTGCAAATCTGGAGCTCTGGGGTTTCCTCATGATCAGAAGTTTCAGAGCTTACTGTCCACTTCCTGCACAAATCCTAGATCCATAGATGTTTTCAATAATTACTTAGCTGATGTTGCAGGTTCTCCGAAGTAAGAAAATCCACTGGCATATTTTATATTATGGAAGGTAAGACATCACAAAAATGGCAAGAAAAGAGATTCTCTTTTCTGAAGCAGCCTCAAGCCATCACAAACATCTTCGTTCACCAGGAAGTACTGATATTTGACATGTACCATTTTGATTAGAACCTCTTCTGACTTGGAGCAGGTTTCCACTTTCAGCTAGCAGGATCATTGCTGTGTGTTTAATGCCTGCCAAGTACTGCATTTGTGAGGTTCACAAAGCAAATATTACATTTTTGCATTACTTTGCACATAGTAAAACTTGCTTTTTCAGATATCTCACAAACCTAATCCCACAAAGAATTGAAATTTCACTGAGCTTTCCACATTCCTCTGGAAATATATGGGGAACTGAGGTAGGAATAGAATATTTGCTATTTTCAGACAGTCGCTTGTCTGATGTATTCATGCAATGTTAATTTCTGCAATGTGTATGTCGGCAGATATATTTCTTAAGCCCCCTGTAAATTAATGAAAGAAAAATAAATATTTTAAAGGTCTAGTTGATTTGAACCACCCTAGATGCATGCTTAAGGATGAGGTCAGTCATTCCTTAGTTCTTTTTTATTGTCTCAAAAGTGGCCAAAGTTGAATAGTTAAGGTGTAAATGCCTAACCCATAAACATCTACATGGGGAGAGATGAATCCTCACCGCAGAGTCCAGGACATCTTATTATTCAAATCACAGGAAAATCAGTGAGATGCAAATATGTGGATGATACATGTACTCTATTTAGAAGGCGGTTTCAAAACATCATCTTTTTTAATTGCTTAGGTAATCATAGTAATGCTATGTTTTATTGTGTTCTTTTCAAACATCAATGTACATAATTGTTAAGTAATATTTGAATTTCTCATAACTATAGCAATTAAGTGGAGCAGAATTCTAAATTAGAGAGGTACACTTACAAAAAATGACAAGAATATTCTAGAGCTTTGTCTCTGGTACAGGTTATTCCTGGATGTCATCTTATCCAATGACATAAATACTGCTTTTATAACTGTCTTGTCAAAAATCTTAAATATGCTTATCTAAGATTTGTGTCAGTTGCTTGTTTATCATCACTGACTGTTACAGTAAATGCTATTTAAAATCTCCTTTTTCTGGAAAACACCTAATCTTCTAAGCTTCAAAGGGTAAACAGTGTCCAGTAAGAGCATCGGAGACCCCGACTCTGGTAGCAGCTTCTCAGAATCTGTTGGTTTGTTTGTTTGTGTGCTTTTTTAACACCCGTATCTGAATCAGGAGGAAATGGCCTGGATCTGTGAAAAGACTCTGAGTATGACAGTGAACTGGTTTCATTCAGTCTGGCATGTAGAACAACAGCACATCATAGGCTTCAGAAACCAAAGCAAACACAGCCTGCCATTTAATTTGACCCTGTGCATTTCAAATGGTCCTCTGTCACGATACACCCCAAGACATGTGATAGTTCAGCAACACCACATTTTCCAGTACTGCAATTTCTGAACCCGATCTTCCTCCTTATCAGTACTTTTTGCTGCCTCTAAGCAGTAGACATGGGTCTGCTGTGCATAGGTTGGCTGTTTTGCACATGGGAAATGGAGGCCACCACAAAACCTCTCTTGTAGGCCAGTTCACAGTCAGCTGCCTGCAGACAGATGGACCCTGCATTCCCTTACCATGTTTTGAGAGAGAACAATGTGTCAACTTCCAATAGACTGGCGTGGTGTGTGGCCACAGCTGGAGGAGCCTCTTGAAGCAGTTCAGGTTCCAGGAGCTGTCTCCATGCAGGGCTGGAGGTCTGGAGGTTGTGCTGGCATCCAGCAGGAGAAAGCAGCAGTGCTCTCTGCTACCTGCACTTGAATACTTGGTCCTTCAACCTGTGCTTAGCTGCCTTAATGCCTTTTCATTATGTCCTGTGTTTCAAGCAGTAATTTTTTGCCTGTAAGAATAACTGGGAACATTGCATCAAAGCGTTCAAATGCTCATATATGTTTTGTATCAAATTCTGTAGAATTTTCTGTCATCCTTCAGTGACTCAATATCATATCTGTTGCGTGTTCTCCATACTCAGCTGTAAATTTAGACCTTGGGAACCAGAGACTGAAAGGGATTTATTGCTACACCAGGATTCTGTTCCCCAGATGATTTGCTCCCCATTAGGGTATTGCATATGGCCCTGACAGACAAGACCCCATCAACAGAGGACACAGCAATGTAAAATTATTGTGAGGCCTCTGGAATCTTCATTTTCTCTGTTCTGTGTCATGCAAAGTGTCACAGGGGCTGTCACCACAGCCCCTTTCTCACATGTACAAAGTTCTTTCCATCATCATCTACCTATCCAGCCATACATGTAGTTCTTGGTTAGAAGGGGACTATATTCCACTTTTTAGTGTGGAATACATGTAGTAAGCCTGTTCTCAGCAGAAGATGTGGGATAGTATGAGTGCATAGCCCACATTTTTGCAGAGGATGTCCACACTCTCATAGGGACCTGTTCTGGTCACTACTGAAGCAGTCTGGCCAAATATACTAAAGGAAGGTATCATTTCCAAAAATATTTAGCTCCAGATATTAACTGATCTGAGAGTTTTACAGGCTTTTAGGATTAAGCTTCTTACAGTGGCAGTAAAGGTCACTTTTGTTTTACAAAGATGGTCTCTTAGTCAAATTCCTAAATCACAATGCTGTAAGAGATGCTCACCAGTGATTTTCAGCATGAGGAACACAATGTATTTCCCCTCAGCCTTGATTTCAGACATGACTAAATTCTGCTCTGCCATTCACTCCTCCTTCACCCTGCTCCTTTCCAATGAGAAAACTTGCTGGAGTTTACCCTTTTCTGTGCTTGATGAGAACTGTCAAAAAATCCTAAAATAGGCATTATGATCAACAGCCATTATATCCAAGGCAGCTTACTCCAGTAATGAATAAATATCCATTCTTCTTCCACCCACAGCTACACACCTGTCATTAGTGACAATCACAAACCATGAGATACATTTCCGTAGGCAGGATTTAATTATTTCCCTCAGTTTCCCCTTGCATCTCCGTAGAATACTTGCCAGTTTAATTATTGCTGAGTTGGAAGTCTGCTGATTTGGAAGGAACAAGCTTGTTAAAGGGTCTTTTAAGAGACCAGGCACACTGCAGGTGTAGAGTTAAAATTAATGGCATCTGCGCTGAGGTGTGCAGTAGCTGCGACAGCTGTGACAGATGTAGTGCAGCTGCAGATTACAGAGCAGTGCAGTCACCCTGTGTCACGTGTCCAGGGTCTGTGTCATCCTCAGCAGCTTAATCTGTGCAGAGAAAAAGGCCTGATGGTAAACCTGTCCTAGCAGTTCCTTAACACCAACAGGACTGAGAACCACCCCTAAGGTAATACAGTTTCTAGCAAGGTCTAATTACATTACAGGGAAGAAAAAAAACCCCAAACACATCTTTAATATTTAGAAGTTGCCTTAAACTTGTCTGAGCACAGTGACTACAGTGGTTTCCTGGCCTGGCACAGTATGTTTTCTCTGGAGATCATTAAAAAGCGGGGCTGGGTCAGCAGCAAGATGTGGCTTTATGTAAAGACTTGAAAGAAGGGAGGGCAGAGGGGTTGCAAGCCAGCTCAAGAACGGCACTCAGTGCTAAGGGGCCACTGAAGAAGAAGCTGCAGAGACAGTGGTAAAAGAATTTATTACATGAAAATATGTGCTATGCTACACAGAGTGTGTGTATGTAATATTCATAAGACCGTCTTTTAGACACACTCTTCCTCTGGATTTTGAAGCTGTCTGAAATCTGCCAAGTTTCAAACCACTTAAATATAATAAAGCCTGCACTGATTATATCATGATTGCTGACATTTGGTGTCTGTCAGTCTGAAATAACTTTTCCTCCTTGCTATAATTTCCTCTGAGAAGCAAAGCAGAGTCAGTGATTTTCCACAAAATGTTCTCCAAACAGCTCCAGCCTGAATGTCTTGGTGGTTTAATTCTGACGTCAAATCCTATCGTCCAAAGGCTTTTCTTTTCTTCACACTTTTCACGCATTTGTTTGTCTGGTACTTCTGTGTCTGATGTTCTTGACTGACAAACTGCAGTGCTACCTGTGTATAAAGGAATGTTATTAAAAGTCTTAAAAAGATCCTATTAATATTTTATTAGCATTTCTTTTCTTCCTGAGACTGAATGACAGCTTACTCAAGATAGCTGATTTTAATTATTTTTTTCAACCTGTATTCCTCTTGTCACTGTCTCCTCCAGCATCAACCCAGTCAGATGTTTTTCTTTATTATTACCAGAAGGCCTCAACAGCCTATAATTACTCTAAAGAATTTCTTATCTTTTATTTCTGAAGCATAGATTTTCTCTTCTTTTCATTTTCTTCTTTTTAATATATTTTGGTAAGATCTGTAATTAACCTTGCAGCTGTTGATAGTCTGCTCGAGTCTGTAACTATTACACTTCAGGTAGCTTCTTTCTGTCGCCCCCGCCCTTTTTCTGTGTGACTGAGGGTGAAGGGCTGGTTACAGTAATGATATTCCTGTCTTCAAAGCAGTGAACAAAATGTATACAAAAAATTCTTTTTGGAATTGCTTTGAAAAATCCATTTTTAATGTTAAGGTGAATAAAATCCCTCTCTTAATAGCACACAGTGCATATTTCCAGACATTTCCAACCTGCAGTTTCCTCGCATTTGCCAAGGACGGGCAATGTAGAGGAGATGGCTGCATGGTGGTGTCTGCATGGCACCAAGAAGGGGTACCTTCTCAGTACCCCAAGAAGGGAAACAGCAGGAACCCCAAATCAAAATTTTGTCCGGGGGCACCATGCCTGTACTGACATTGATCAAATGTAATTAACTGCACAGATCACATGACTACAGTGCTTTCACTGGAAGTTACTCTGCCTTCTACTCGAGAGAGGGAATTGCAAGAAATGAGAGAATTGTTTCAGATCTGTGATGAAAAATACATAAGGCTACTCTCAAGATACACTGCCTTGTCATTAAATAAAAGGCTTCTTTCAGGATGCTGTAATTCTGAGAATTATGATTTGTAAGTAGAGTAAATTCAGATGCAATATTTCCGTGATAATTGTCGTTTCTTATATTTTTACAGAGGTACACTTGTCTTGGGCAGACTGATTGACATCATCGTGCTTGCAGAAATCCCCAAGAGATTTCTTTCTGAAAAGAAGAAAACCATACCCAAAGAGAACATGTTAGAAACAAATTTAGTGAAGGCATTTTTTCAGCATTTTAAGACTTCAATTTAATTTTTTCCATGGACTACCAAAAGAAAGTTAGTCCCCCAGTGATGGAGAAAGTAGGTAGAAGTTGTTACAGATAGATCTCTAGTGTCAGTACTCTCCTTGAAGTCTTCTACAATGACCTCCACCATGACATGCAGAGGCCATCTTTGACTCATAAAATATGAGTCAAAGATCACTCAAACCTTTCAAAACCTCAAGTCTGAACTCCTGAAATGAGATTATGGATTTTGAATTTGTGCATGATTTTAACATGTGCCCCACAACACGAGGACAGAACTGAAACTCCACTTTTAACTTCTCCTTGTGCAATATACAAAGAATATGCAGCTCTTTGTGTGTTGATTGTTTCCTAAGGTTTTAAAAAAAGACACAATATAAAAGACATTCTCAAAAGCAGTTGTCATACTATTTGTATGCTAACCTAATTCTTAATTTGTTTTACTGGTTTGGTTTCAATATCTTTTAAGGATTCTTGGTATCAGAACTGGGAGAAATTAGAGCAAGGGACAGAAGTCACCTTAGTTTACCTTTAGCTGTTTAGCTGCAGTGGAAGGTGGTGGCCTGAGTTCACCCTACTGCTGGTGAGGAGAAAAGGGCCCTTTTAAGGAGAATTCATCCTGTCCTAAGATACATATCCAAAAGTGACAAGCAAATTTGTTTTCTCCAAGGTTTCATGTGTGCATCTTGTATAAGAAGCACATATTAAACATTTTTTAGCAGGTAATTTTACCTGTGGTGAACCTTTCCCATGCAAATAAGTGAGAAGCTGTGTTGAAATTTAGTTGGACTGTCAGTGCCCAAGTACTCATGTCACTGATATTTATATATTCCTGAGACAAAAATAGACATAAAGATCTTGCAGTGAACATCTGTGAAGTCCTTTGAAGTGTCCTAAACCGAAAAAAAACCCCAAAATAAAAATAACCAAATGTTGCAAAAAAGTTCTTTTAAAATTGTTATAAAAAGCAGACAGAGCAAAATCCAAGAGCTCTGTTTTAAACACAGCAGCTCTCTGAGCATCATTTGCTGTACTCAGCAGTTTGTTTCAATGCACACAGTCTTTGGGGCTATAAAATAAAAGAGTAATATGAAAAATCCCGTCATATGTTACTTTTCAACGTGTCAGGCAGCAAATTCATTAGTCTGGTACTGCCTTACTGTATCCTAGGAAACATGAGTCAGTCAGAAATCTAACTGTATTCAGGATCATGATCATCTGCAGTGGAGATAAAAATTTCTTCTACCTCAGTACAGATATAAGTCTACACTATGCTTCATTGCATGTTGCTGCTCTTCTAACAAATTTATCTGCTCTCTCCCTCTCATTTGGTTTCTTTTCATAGATCTTACCAAATTCCAGGACGTGCTGTGGCAGTCAAACATCTGAATTCTCTCCTTGAGGCTGGACCCATACTGGATGTGAAACCATGATGTCCAGTCTTTGCATTTTCTGGTATCAGATAACTCTCCAGTCTGTAGCAATGGCATGTACTGAACAGTGTCCTTGAAAATAAAGGACCTTGTTCTTGTCAGCTAACAAGAATTAACTTTTAAAGAAAAATGCAGCAAGATGAGGAAATCCAAATGTATTTATGGAACTGGCATGTATTTATGTCTTGCCAGATTCCTTCCATGTTACTCTGTCTATTTGTCCAAGTAGCTCTGGCTCTCCCTGATGCCTTAGGTTTTAACTTTTATATTTTTCAAATTCTGTATCACCTAATGTGTAACTCTGAAGTTTCTTGTAGCTTGTTAGCTGCTCTCTTAGGCCAGCTAGACACAACAAAGCTTCTCTGAGCTTGCTTTTCAAGGACACTCAGACTGTCCTAGGCCCAAAGGTGTAAACTAGGGCTGCAAGAGAGGTGGATAAATTGAAGAAATTACATCATTAGCTAAAGTTTTAATTGGTGAATTGTCATGGGTTAGGACAGCTTGGAGTTTTAGTTAAGAAAAAAAAATTTCCACCAGCCACAGAAGTGATGTTTTTTGCAAGGGGCAGTTGTAACTTCCTCCAGACCTGATAGACCTAATCAATTGGCAAATTTGAATGTTGACAACTCTGTTAAACCACTTAGGAAGCTGGATCTGCCTCGGTAAAAGACACATTTAAAGAAAAACAAGCCCAGGAATCACTCTCTTGTTTCTGGCCCTTGGACAGGTAAATGGGGGCCCTCTCAGCCCGGTGGGCCTGGCCACGGCCCGCGGCTCTCTGCGGGCCAGCCCCCCCACAGTGCAGCTCGGCAAGATCGTGATCGTGCTCTGTGCACACCGGTCCTGCTCCGTTAGAGCAGCCCTGCGACTCCGTGCAGGGGGGGATGGCCCCCGCCCATCCTCCGGTGCGGCCGCTCATGTGACCAACAGAGACAGATGTGTTCCAGCTGCAAAGTTCAGGCCCAAGTAAGATTAACCATTTCAGCACTATAAGTTCCCCGGAAGAAATGAAACCTGCAGACATCAATCTTCTCCTAGGTCAGAGGAAAGGGAAAGACAAAGGTACGTGAATAGACACCATGATAGTGACACCAAAGTCCGTGAAGAAGAAAGAGCTGAAGCCCAGAGAGAGGAGAGAGAGGAGATGCTTCAAAATCTAGAAGCTGAAATTCTTTTGTAAAGCAATGGTGATGGACTATGATATATCAGAGAACCCCTTGTAATTTCGTGATAAGCATGGGGGGTAGAGCATTCAAACTGCCACAGGCAAAGATGCCTGTGCTGAAATAAGTAAATGTTGAAGTAGCTGTGATCCAGTGAGAAGCCTGAACAGAGAGAGATAGTGATGAAGACTCTCGCTCCCAGGGAAGGAGAAGAAGACCTCTATTCCTAGAGATGCAGAGGATCCCAGGGATAGATGAAGAGAACCTTTGCTCTTGAACAGCTCATCCTTAAAATAGTACCCCATTAGCTGAGATTGAACCCTCAAAAACAGTTGTGGGGAAAGCTGTAAATCGAGGGAAGGGATTCACACATGACAACAGAAAACCACCCCAGGCAGCTGTTGTGCTGTGACACAGAAGCCACGAGAAGACAGTTTTTTGTGGAGAAGCCCCATAGCATGGGCAAAAGAGACTCCTCTGCCTAAGTGAACTGATGAAAGAGTATTCTAGAGGAGGTAAACTGACTGAAATAATCCCAAGTTTGTGTCTTTATGTTGTAAGTGGGAGGAGAGAGAGGATGGGAGGAGGAGAAGTGTTCTGAAGGTTTATTCTGACCCTTATTACTCCTTTTTACTTTTAGTTATGTTAATAAACTTCATATTCTTCAAAGTTTGGAATCTGCTTTGCATTCCTCCTAACTCTTATCTCACAGAAGATAAAAAATGCGAACAAAACCACTACATGAATTTATGCTGATATGCAAATGGACCAAACCTATAAAAGTGTGAAGAACTCGTGACCTGTTGTCCATCTTGGGGTCCATTTTGGAAGTAGCCTCTGGCTCCCCAGGGTGTACCTTTGAACGCCCTTCAAATAAATACCTACCTTTATCCCTTATTCCTGCCTAGTCTCTGTTTCTAGGTAGCCACTCAAGGCATCATCTTCTCCCCAAATGTTACCTGTCAAAAACTCCCATTTTTTCCCTTCAGACAGACTTCTTTTCTTTGCCTGTGCTGAAAAATCTTTTCTGCTAGTTTCAAGAACAGCTGACATCAATGAAAAAATTTCAAAACTAATAGTTTTGTCATTGTCAGAAAAACAGGCATAGCCAATGAAATTATCAGGTAGCAGGTTGAAAATAAAACAAAGGAAGTAGTTTTTCTCAGTGTATAATTAAATTGTGAAACTCATTGCCAGAAGTTGTTATGAAAGCCCAAAGAATTAATGTTTTTAAGAAGAAACTGGGAAAATTTATGGAGGACAAGTTCACTGGTGGCTTCTAAATGCAAGACCCAGATTTGAACTTTCCCCAAGTACTGTTGCCAACAGCAAACAGAAGCTTTCTTGGAGCGAGTGGGTACTAATTCTGGCTCAGCATTGTCGGTCCCATTTTCCTGAATCCATTTAGTATTTGATGAAATATGGCTATCCTGAGATATTCTTTTACATCTATTTTTCCCAGACAGGCTTTTAGTGGGTCTAAAGCTATGCAGAAAGAACATCATATGTACCATGTACATCACATTTGTTCCAATCCCCTTTTTCTTTTGGTAATTTTACAATCTGTTCATTGAGGTCTTTACATACAAGCTGTAGCCCAAACCAATTCAAATGATTATTTGCTAGGTATGTCAGTGAATATATAAACAGTACTTTGAGGTCTCAGGTTTGGAAGGAAGACATACCTCCTTTATTTACCGAGATTACAGAAAATATATTCATATGAATAATAATTGCAATGAAAAAACCCCACAGTTTGTACTCACACAGTGCTGTTTCAAAGAATCAGAGATAAAAAAGATCAATGAAGTTTTTGGCTTCAAGGCAGGCTCAGTGTAGGCTCCTTGATGTTCATTTTCCATTGTTTTAACCATTTCTACTGGTGAATTGCTGTGCATGCAGAAAATGAAGTGTGAATAAAAATTTCAGTGCTTGAACCTGTTACTACACACACATTGCAACATGAGTTTTTAGTGGATTTAGAAATATTGGCGGGAGAATTCTTTGGAAAAGATGAAGAGTGGATGGAGACAGCTCAGTTTGCTGATCCAAGAACTTCATTTTCTTGACTCCAACGTTCAGAGCCATAAGGAGATATAGTACACTGTCTGAAAAAACACTGTCGTCCAATTTTGCCATCACCAGAACCCCAATGGAAGTAAAATGCGTCTTAATTGCTTACTGATTATGATACTGACTCACTACAATAAAGTATTCCACTATGTGGCTTTTGTAAATATGTGTAATTGCACTCTTTGATGATTTCTAACTATTCCAGGTTTTCTTTTAAAAGGAAACACTAGATAAAGCGTAAAGCTCCCAGGGCAGTTTCTGTATCTTATACATTATCATTACTAATGTTGTTGTTAACCACAAAAGCCCAGAGTCCCATTTTTGGGGATTTCTAATCTATCTCAGGAAAGACAAAATCACATTCTCTGTCCTAAAGATATTGCAAACTGGTGTAAAATGCAAAAATTTGAGACGGACAAAGTCCATAAAATAAAGATGAGTTTTCAAGGTGGTGGAGAAGGACATCCACAAAAATACAATCTGGTAGTTACGTACATTAATTTTGCATGTAAGTTGGTGGTTCAAACAATATAAGTTTTTTGTTTTATTTCAGCTTTGTTTGGGGGGGCGGGTTGTGTGTTTTAATTAATAAGTACATTCTTCTTGTCTCTAGGAGTTGTTCTGCTTTAGTTCATTGGTGAGCCTGGGGTAGACACAGCAGATGCAATGAGTTCTCGGGGAATCCAAACTGAGCAGTGGACTTCTGGATTAGATCTATGATTAGATCTTTTCTTTAAAATAAAGCTACGTTTGTGCAGTTTCACTCATCCATCTGGATAGCTTGAAAATAACTGCTTCTGCTTCTAAGTGTCTTGTTATAATCCTAAGTGTCTCAGAACTGCCACTCTATTTTAAGCCTCCTTTAAAAAATGAATTTGGTGTTCATTAAAGTCTTCTTCCTCATAGCCTCCTCAGTGAAATGCTATTGTCTGGTTACTTTTGGAAAGTCAAGGATCATGATAGAGCTCTTACCCTGCCTTCTGGAATTTCAGCCATTTCACCTAACAGTGAGAAAAGAAATAGGAGATCAGCTGTCACACTGCCTTTTTTTTTTTTTTTTTTTT
>VYZQ01016242.1:2524-19585 GCA_013400655.1 Mystacornis crossleyi | reverse complement strand
TTCCAGAAGCAGATCAGAAAAGGTCAGGGGAGGAAACTCTGATTATAAATATGGCACAGACCTGCAAGAAATTTCTTCATTCTGTTTATTCTCATATTTTTGATTATAAAAATATCTGCAGTGAGATCAGTAAATGTATTGATCTGAGGAGCCAACAAAACAACAGCAACAAGAACTAAGCCAAAAAAAACCCCGCCCCACAATGTCATCTCACGAGGAAATCATGTGGGTCTGTGAGTTCATTTTGGCTGGAATACCTAGTCATGCAGATTTTGCGCTGTCACAGGATACTTCTGTACAGAAGGTACTTCTGTAATTCAGCTATTTTTCTCACCATCTTGGGTTAGGAGTGGGACAGAGAGAGAAGTACATGTGTTATTCTGCTCTGCTAAGGCAAAACTAAGCACAGATGTACTGTGGCCAAGACTGTTTAGCTGAATTGACTGTTTGCCATAGCTGCTTTCAGAAAACACATAAAATCTTTGGCCTCTGTCACATGAAGAAATTTGCCAGAGGGGATGTCACTGTCTTGCCAGAGACAGCGTTGCTTCACATGAGCAAAAGGGTACAGTAGTATGGCTGCTTGCAGGGCTAGATTTTGAGGTGATGTCCACAGAAGTGTGCAAGCTTGCTTAATTGATTAGGTATTTGCATTGATGTAAAAATGTATGCAGAATAGTCTCCTCACCGTGTTAAAATATTTATGTTTTGGTTTCTTGCATGCTGAAACACAGAGTGATCAAGTGCCACAATACCTGTGGCGGTCTTGAGAGAAACACAGGCTTGTGCCAGTATTTTGTTTTCCTGTTGAGAGTTGAGGAGTTTGCTCGCAGGACTGACTCAGCTGACCATGGTCAAGAGATGTTATTTGGGATTGATACTAAAAGGCCGAGCTCCAGAGGGAAAGGATACAGTGAAAATTCCATTTCCAGTCTAGAAAAAATACAATACATACAAATGTGGTACATACAAATCCACATCCAGCTCTGCCAGCCTCAGTCAAGGAAGAAAATAAAAACATTTTCAGGAGTCCCATTTGTAAAACTGTAAATGTAAAACTATAAAAAAAGAGTAAAAATATAAAAAAAAAAGAAATAATCAAACTTGGGATTTTGTGGGCAACTACCTCCAGATTTTACAGGGGCCAGACTCAACATCAGCATCCTAGATCTCAAGCTTGGGCCTGGTTGTCTTCCTTCCCAGTCAGTGCTTATACAGTGGTGCCAGCTCAGATCACCCAGGCATTTTGGGGCGTTTTGGATGGCAGGACAGGTCTGACATGCTCTTGTGGCTCCCAGCTTGAGGTTCATTGTTGATCATGGCCACCAGCAAAAACGGTCATCATCTGCCGCTGCCCTGTCACAGGGTGGACCTGCCTACGTGTATGTCCTGAGTGGGCACCCAAGCTGAGGAGGCAGGGCTGTGATACAACCTCGATCCCTTCATGTGCCATTAAGGGTTGTGTGCAATAATCAGACCTGCTGGAGGCTGAGATGCCTTTGACCTAACAGTGATGGGCCGAAATAAAATAGCACTTTCAGTTACTATTTCTAGACATCAGCTGGTTTAAAAAAGGGGGTTGGACAGGTCTCGTAAGAAAAATCTTCGCAGTACAAATAAATGTCTTTGCATACTCTCATCCTTTCCACCCTTAAATGAGGAAAACATATTATGTTGCCGCAGGGGCAATTTAGGGGATTTATCATTTTGTAGGTTCCTCTATGAGAAGTCATTTTTTACATCAAGAAATCTGAAGAAATCCAAGCCTCTGCAGGATGATGAGAAACTTAGCTTCTGGTAGGGGGGAGTTAATGGGAATTGACTGTCATTCCACTCATCAAAATAGAATCATGTTGAAATTATTGGGTGCAGAAAACTTACTATCGTTATAGTTTCTGACGGAAATATTCCTGAAACATCTCACCACTCTGTTGTGGGGATGTCTAGGTGCTTTCTGGAGTTGGTGGGCTGGCAGAAAGCATCAAAACATGCAAATTTTATCTTTCAGACAAAAATAAAGAAAGGAAGGGACTTTTGTTGGTTCTTTTTGTTTTCCACTGACCCTCATTTTAATGCAGACTGCCTCATTTTGCCAAGACAAACATGATGTGTTGGCTCTGCTGCTGAGCATGGTGTTGGCCCAGGGTCAGGGAGTTAGCTTTTTATTTGAAGGAAGAAAAGTACCCATCATGAGGCAGCTGGGCAGATCTTAGACACTTAAAATGTGGGTCAGGAATGGCTTCCACAATGAGACATTTTTACACACACCAATTAACCAAAAACATCCCAGGTAAAAAAAAAAAAATCCCTTTTATGACGATGGAGGAGTTCCCATGCTGAACATACAAACAAAGCACACAGAAATCAGCAAAGATAGGATTTCATTCTTTATCTCTCAGTTAGAGTTTGGAAAAGACTGGGTGTTTTTTAGGGACTTTTAAATTTCCCTTTATTTCCCTCTATTTTTCCTCTATATCACCCTAAATTATCATCCATTATTATTGAAAAAAGAGGGGTCTGAGGCAGCAAATTGTTTCCTGGATGGTTGCGTGGGGATGTGGCTGCCTCTGATCTCCTTTCTTTCTGTCAGCAATAGTAATAGTAGTGGTCCTGTGTTGTGGGCTCAGAAACTGCACTGTCGTGAAGGGAGAGGGAGAAAAAGAGGCTTCTCAGGCTGAGGACATAGCCTCTAGGTTTTTCTGTGTCTCTCCAAGAGTCCCTGGGTTTTGCCTTTGTTTTATTCCTGCTGTTCTTGGTCTCAGGCCAGGTGCTGGTGGCCAGGGGGATGCACTGGAGAAGACACCATGTGAGCTGGAGGCCACTGCAGCCCTGCTGGCAGAGACCTGGAGGAGTGAGAAGATTGGTGGTCCCCTCTGCCTGTGAACCAGGAGAGGAGCCCAGAGCCAGGCCTTCCCCAGGAGGGAAGGCCTTCAGCATCCAAGCTGCCTTGCCAGGGCTGGACATCGGTGCCAGCTTCTCTGTAAGCATGTGGTCCTCTGCAAACCTTGGAGCCCTTTCCTCTCATCTGCACTCTGACATGGCTTTGAATCCAGGATTTAATTTGGACCTTTTTCTGACAGACTGAAGAGGGTGGGGGTGTTGTTGCAGTTTCCCCTGCTATTTATTTTTGCACAGAGCACACTTTCCACCATTGCCCAGAACAAATTCAGGAATTATCTGCAGAAAACTGTGCAAATCACCTGAAGCCATTTGTTTATAGTTCAAAATGAGGCATTAAAAACAATGGGCCGAGTAAAGCATGAAAGTAGATCAATCCCAACCCCGTTTTAACTTCCTCTCCTTCAAGATCACTTTGAACCTACAGTAATTATGATTCTTTCTGCTAGCTTAAATCACCCTTGCCCTCATTAGAGCTGTGCAGAGTGACCATTTTCCATTTCATGAGTTGCCACGTGTAAAAGCCGCTGTGTTTGCAAGTATTCAGGCATACCTGGCTGCACTACACAAGTCATAAGTGATAACAGTCATAATTAATATCCATTATACACCTTCCATGTACACTGACATCACTGATAACATCAAGTGCAATTTATGTGGTGCTATGAACAGCAAGCTTCAGTCTCTTCTGAGGCGTCCTAGAGATGGGCTTGTTGGTCGTACTGGGAAAGAGGTCCCTTTTAGGCACTCACCACGAGTATTTTGAGGTGACACAAATGACCTGAAGTCATACCCAAAGTATAGTGTTTTTGTGGGCCTAGAGCGAAAAAAAAAAAAAAAAAAGAAAAAGAAAGAAAAAGGGAAGTGGGTTTCCAAGTAGTCAAGGTTTTTTAGGCTGTTTAAGACTTTAATGCTGTTTTTAAATTAAATCTTAGATTCTCATGGCACACTTATTTTTCCAACAAGTTTATCTGAAAGCTATGACCCTTTTGGCAACTGTCAGTCACTTTTCATACACTTGAGAAACCCTTTTCCATGTATTAAGATATTCTTTTTCTACAGTGAGAAGTTGAGAAAAAATGCCAACTAGATGCATTTGCAGTAATATAGCCTTTTTCCATGTGTGATTTCAAAAGTTTTCTGGTGACCACTGTAAGGAAAGTGGATCTTACCTCCTTCTTCTGCCTTTAAACCGGAGGTCTTTGGAGACCTCTAAATGTTGTAGCTGATGTTAAGGCACCGCTCTGCCTTCACGGCAGAGAAATAGAAAGAAGTGGTATTCTCTAAATATCTTAATTGCCTCTCCTGATATCAGCGGTGTTACATCTGGGGCAATTTGGCCTCTTAATTACCTCAGAAAGAGTCTGAGCATCGAGCGGAGATGACGGTAAAAAGCCCAGGAGTGCGAGTGCATCCCCCCCCTCAAAAGGTCTAAATGGCTGCCCGGCGGTGTAAACTTTTGTACCCCTTTCATGCCCTGGGAGGTTAATCTCTCCATGTCCTCCCCCTTTCATATGCATGAAGAAGAGGAGATTTAGGGGCTGGCGGGCGGTGGGGCGGGCGTGGGGGGCGAGCGGCAGCGCGCGGCCGGGGGCAGCTGCGGGGCTGCCGGCGGGGAAGAGGCCGGGACGGGCCCACTGAGCGGAAAGAACAAACTCTCCGGACCCGTCTGACACGCGGGTCAGGGGGTCATCCCGAGCTGGTGGAGGCGGCGCAGCAGATTGGAGGCTCGCGATGCCCCTCCGACATCATTTAGACAAACAAGCAGATGGCAGGTGTCAGCGGTGACAAAGAGCCATCTGTGCAGCGGGGACCATCCCCTCCATTCTCTCACAGGCTACTTCATTAAACCCTCACTTCAGAGTGACTGCGCCGTAGCCTTTAACCAACGGGGCCCCTGGTAGCACGGGGTGGGTTTTCTTTCCCCTTCTTCTTTTTTAAATTTTATTTTATTATTCAAGGGCTGCTCGAATTCTCTCTCAGCCACCTATGGGCAGCTTGTTTGTGCACCTTAATGCCTCCGAAGGGGCAGGAGGGGAGGAAAATAAAAGCAGAAACACCCAACAAAACCCTCCCACCATGCTGAAGAAAAACGTGTTTGTGCAGAGCTGAATAAGTGACTGTAAACATGGCAGAGGGGGTTAAAAATCCCCTTGGGAACTGCTGGTTATCTGGTCTGAGGAGACGCAGGGAAGTCCTGGGGAGTCCAGGGGGTTTTATTGGGTGGAGTGGTGGAGAGGGGCTGTGCAGGGCGAGCCAGGGGCCGTGCGGGGCAGTGATGTCCTCAGGCCTGGTCATCCCAACTGTCCTCTCCTCTGGAAGCTGAGACAGCACCTCTACTCCTCCAGAAATCCAGATATTCCTCCAAAAAATGCCGAGGATGAGCCTGGCCACAGGGCAGGCCCCAGGAGTGAGTCTTGGCAGGGATGAGTGTAGACTGTAAAGAGAGAAGCACAAAGCCGGTGACAACGGGGCCACTGGAGGTGGCACTGGCAGAGAGGGGGGCAGAAGAGCAGTCTGCTCTGCAAGCCTCTGGTGGCAGCAGGCCTGAGCAGAGGTGGCATCTTTGTGACCTGGGGAGGAAGGGGCAGGGAGCGGGTGTGTGCCATCGTTTATTTATTTGGTTGGTTGGGCTGTGATGGGGGATCTGTGAACTTTCTAGGCCAGTGCACCTCTGCGGCCAGTCATGCTACTTTAGCCTCCCCTGCAGATCCCAGTGGAGAACGGCACCAGCACTGCCTCTGAAGAGGCCTGATTGTCCTGGAGAGTCTCAGGGGAGCTCTGCCAGGGTCTCCAGGGAGACTCCCTGCCCCTTCCTGCAAACAGCAAACTGAGAAAGTTGAAAATCCCCCGTGAGAAGCAGTAGGATGGGTGGAAACACACTGAGACACCTCTTTTCTCCCTCCCTGTCCCCCCATCTCTGAAAATCTGCAGACACCAGAGAGCAACACTCAATAGTGGATTTTGGGATTGGTTCAAACAAAGCAAAAGCTATTCCCAAGCTTCTGCCAAGTCCCTGACCAGGCCTGAACTGAACTTTTTAGCAGCACTGGAACAGGTTTATTTTTGTTTGGTATTTTCGTTTGCTTGTTTTTCTTGTTTAAATGGGTCTTTGCATTTTCTGATTTCTAAGAAAAAAGCTAAGGAAGCAGAGATGGAACCACTGAGACACTAAATCAAATGCTGTCCTTACACCTTCACCAATTTCTGCAGTACCAGGTAGGACTGCGAATATCCTTGGAAAGTGCATAATGCAAGAACTTCCAGACTGAGGATGTCCAGATATGTTTAGAGCTGTGAAACTTGGTCAGCTGAGCTAGTTGAAGCCAATGCTTTTCCTTTGCCAGGTAGCAGCACTCACCTGAGTAGTTACCCTGTGCTTGACGACAATGCAAGGGGCATCATTTCTTCGTACAAGGCCTGCTTATAATCACAGCTTGTGATGTATGTTGGCATGCCCTTACTCTGTCCTATGAAACGGTTGCAAACGACAGTGTAAGAGTGTGAGTACCAGGCCATTTCCTGAATCCTTCTGGATGTCAAGGTATGAAAAGTGAGAAGGAGCAGAAAACCCTCCTATATCAGCAGCAGCTATGTCTGGCTTTCAGACTGGCAACATCAGATCCTTTATTAGTTTATAAACATTGGAGACCTCTGGGGAGTTGTCCAGATCCACTTACTGCCCCTGAGTGACAGAGGCAGTTCTTGGAGTAAGGCAGCATCCGTGAAGGAAATTTGGCTTCCCTGTTAATAGAAAAAGGCTCCTGGGACTGCAGCAAGAGACTGACCAGTGACATGCAGGAAGCCCTTTAGTGCCAACAGTCCCTCCCCTGAGCAGAGGGGAAGCAGCTGGCTGGCTAAGAAGGCAAAGGGGCTAACTTTTTCCATCCTATTAGCATGTTTACTTAGGGCAATTCCCAGACAAATCATCTCGCTTAGGCTATCTTGAGAATAAAATCTTGGCGATATACCATCCACCTTTCAGGCCTGGCTGGGCTTGAAGTAGCTTCATCAATAAAGGTCTAGTCTCCAGTTAGATAATTCTCTGAAAACTGGCTGTATTTACCAGCAGCTTCCTGTTTCTCCTGATAATGAGGTGAAAATATCTTACTCCTGACAGCTCATAAAATAACCCAAAGCCCACTCAATAAATAGGCATGAAAAAGAAGATGACCAGCGGGTATATTTTCAGGCAGCCTCTAGGTAGAATTTGGGGCTGAGAGTGCCAGATCTGTGTGTGAGCTCATAGCCACTTGTATGTGAATGAAACAGTTTAATCTCTTAATTGGTAGGTTCCAATGGAAACATTAAGATATTTTTAATACAAACAGGTTTTACCAGTAAGCGGCAATAATTGCCATCTGCTTATCACAAGTCTTGGCTTTTTAACTGTTTCATTCCTGCTGTCTGCAGTCTTTCCATCATTAAGTGATGTGGGATTCCAACAGAACATTATGGTATGGTAATCTGATTTACATGGCTACAGGGATAATCATGAAGCCTCAAATAAGAAGTCAGTATTTGAATGATGGCATTTCCTTCTGGTGGTGGGATGTTTTCCCTTGATGGTGTATTCCCATCCCATGGGTTTCATCATCTTTGTTAAGCTACAGTACAGGAAAATGAAATTTTATCAGGCAAAGGCTCAAGTGGGTCCTGGGGTCCAGCTTTCCTCTCCATCCCCTGGAGGAGTGAGTTTCAGGAAGAGGCATTTAGGCAGCTCAGGGTATATGGGCCTGCTTTTTGTTTTGGTACAGCTCTGACATTACTTTTAAGGAGGATCTATCTTGTCTGATGGATACGAAAAGGATCAGGGTTGCAGCTCCTTGGATCAGGGTTGCAGTATCCTCCTTGTCTTCTTTGAACAAATTAGTATCCATAGACACAATCAGGCCCTCAAATATTCACAGCTGTGGTTCAAATGAAGTCTCTAATGAAATGCAAATTCAATAAGACAGTTACATGATCAGCATCAGCTCATTAAGGCCTGGCTAGCCTGTCTCCTTTCTTTGTTAGACCAGCATAAAGCTCCCAACTCTGGTGGAGTTACCCTGGGCTGAAAGCTGCTGGGCTCCAGGCGAAGTTTGGCCCAGACAGCCAGCTGGGGGGAGGCCATGTGCCGCGCTGCGCTGTGCCTCCGGATCAGTGGCACAGGGCTCATGAATATCAGCTGAGGGTCGGACTTGCTGGCTCTGAAGGAGGGGAGAGGGCTTGGGTAACTCTTCTGCATCCTGCATGAAAACAGCAGCGGGCCCACTGAAACCACAAGGGGACACTGAAACAAACAAACACACACTCTAAACCCCAGCCTGCAGCAAGACCAAAATCAGGCTTGTGCTTGGATTTTCCCGGGACAGGCGCTCATCTTGTATTTGCAAGGTTCTTGAAGCCACTGCTCTTTGCTCGGTCACGGGAGTCGGTGGAAAGGATGTCAGGCAGCTGGCTTGCTACCTTCCTGACCCCGTTTCACAATGTCTGTGCTTCTGTGAAAGGGTTGCGCCAGACAAAGCACAAGGGATGCACAGCCCTTGCATCCAACTACAGGGTGTTTTTTCTTTCTTTTTTTTCCTAGCAGCGTCGAATGTGGCGATGTTTGACAGGTCTGACCTGCTCAGCTGTAATGAGCCGTTGGGAGAAAAGGGACAAATGCAGTTACCTCTGGCCACAAGTCTTGCTGCTGGGAGATGAACTTTGCCACTCTGCCTTGGCTTTAACAAATGCCCCTCAGTGTATCTCAGTGCAAATGTGTTTCCTTTTCATTTTCAAATAGGGACGAATCCTGTATGTTGGATTAGAAATTTCCCATCGCTGACAAAAGTGGAGGGGAAAAAAAAGTCATGTAAAGTTCAAGAGGAGGGCAGAGGGAAGAATGAAAACAAAATGAATGAGTAAGAGCCGATTTCTGCCTTTTTTTTTTTTTTTGTAGGTAGAATTTTCCAATAATTGGTATTTTAAGATTTTTGTATCAAGCTGTTTTTTGCAGGGGCAAACACAGCATAAAAAAATTGGGATTTTGTACTGAAGTTGTTTATACATCAGATCTATTAATTCAATGCCAGTTGTCCACAATAATCAGAGATGCAAAAACATGAAAGCATGCTTATTATAAAGGAAAAGCAGTCCCTTTAAAAGCCAGACTTTAGGTGTGTAGTTCTGCTAATTGACTTTCAGTGTTTTATATCTATGTATTAAAAATTATTTTGGGTTATATTTATCACACACAGGAATAAATGAGGAGCTGCTTAGGGGCATAACAAATCCTGGAGAACAAAATACATAAAATAAATGCAATTTTATACATACAGCGCATTCAGGGCAGATTTACTGTAGCAGGTTGTAGCCTCTCCTCTCTTTCCACTAGCACCTTGTGCTGTGGCTGTTATGATCTGGGTCAATCCACGGGAGGATGGAACTGGTTTTTGAAGAAGAAAATGAGAACGATGATAAAACTCTGCTTTGAAAAAAATGCATAACCAAAGTCGAAGTCCTAAGGAGAGCAGCAGGAATGATAAGGGCAAGCAAATACAACCTATGAGGGCAGGCTGAAGGAAATGGAGTAGGTTTGGAAAAGCCATGTCTGAAGGGAGATCGTAATAGGAGCCCTCAGACATGCAAGGTTAATAGAGGAGAGATATTGATTTATTGTGCATTAAGAGAGATGTAGGTTAGGAAAAGCCTGCTAACTGTAGGCATGAGGAGCAGTGGTTTAGCGCAGCAGCGGGTCCCTGCTCACTTGAAGCAGTGAGTGGTCTTTTTGCTGGGCTTGGGGTCTTCACCCATCCTCAGAGGGGAGAGGAACCAGTTTGCATCTTGGGGCTTCCTTGCCAAGGTGTGACCCAGAATGCTTGGTGAGGACATATGGGGGCAGTCGGTGGGGACACGCAAGATGAGGGGGAACATTTTGCTGTTGAGACAGCACAAGCAGAAACTTCCAGCATGAATGTGAAGATGGAAGGTTAATTTCAAATCAGGCTCTAAGACAATTGCTTAGTTTTTCAGGGTCTGCATGGCTAATTCCTCTTAGCCTCACTGCTTATTCTTACCTCCTATCTTTGACCCATGCGCACCCCACTGGACAGTTGCTAAAGTCATCTAGTCTGGGAGCAATATCATGTGGCTGTGGTAACCAGCCTCCCCAGCAGTTGTGAAAAACAAACAGCCTGTACACGCTCAGACTATAGTTTCCAGTCACGTATTGGCCAGAATGCGCTCGGAGCAGCGACTGAATGGCTTTGGTAACAGGCACAATCATAAAAGCCAAAAAATCCTCGCAAACCATTTGTGAGTAAGGCTAGAAGTGAAACATGTTGACTATATAGCTTGCTAAAATTATCCATCTCGGCTCTAGCTGTCATCACATCTCTCCTCTAATCCTGCAAGTAGTGTGTGAAGGGTTACCCTAATGCCCCTGCACTGATTCTTCCCTCCGAGCGCACAGCGCTGTGTGCCCAAGGAGCTGTGAGCAGATTGCCAAGCAAAGCCAAATTTACTCCCCAGGCTTTCTGCCATCAGCCACTGCTCCTGCCGTTTTGTCGTCAAGTCAGCCGCAGCCTTCCCCATATTGCTGAGGAACATGCTGGAGCAACCCAGAGTGCCACGCCTTCAATGGAGGCTTTCACTAGCTCTCAGTGGTTATGTTATACCACATTAGAGGTGTCCTAGATGCCAAGATCCCACTGAAGAAGAATGTAGAAAATCATAAAAATACCACTGCAAAAAAGGTATTAATGAGGCAGTAACATTTGTTATGCTTTGTCATGATGCCAGATTCCTGTGCCAGAACTACACGGTATGTTAGAAACTAAAATCTCCTGTTTGCAGTGTCTTGTCAAAGAAGCAACACCAAAAAAATGAGATCTATACATTTTCAGCTTTAGGCTTTTCTGCTTACAGGACGTTCGATCTGAGACATAATGTTGATTACATCTGGGGACACAGCGTGTGACTTGGGAACCAGATTTTCCTGAAATACCTGTTTCCCTAGCACACACTTCTGTTATTATGAAGTCTTTTTAAAGTGAGATATGTCTCCTTAGTACTATTTATATCTGTTTGGCAAATGGATTCAAGGAACTCTTGTATGAATTTGACAAGCAGATCTGACAGCTTTACTCGAAGTTGTTTGCTACATAGAAAATCTGTTCTTCCTTCAATGGCATCAGAAGTAAGCCTGAACAAAATCTTCATTAAGGTTCACTGAAGCTGCACCCCTGAAAGTTCTGGAAGATAAAAGACAATGGATGCAGGCTTCTTTTTCTGTAGCTGCAGCAGGTTCTCCATCCAAAGAGATAAAAAGTTGGAAAATACATCTTTTACAATGGGATGCAGGTAAATGAAAGAACAATTGAAATATAGCTTAATTGCAGGAACAGTGCTTCCTCATCCATCCTTACCTCCATATAGCTATCCATTCCCTCCATTTTTCCATTCTTCCTTTCCCCATGGTCTTTCTTTCCTTCCTTCCTTTCTTCCTTCCTGGCTGAGGGGACACTGTAGTCCTCTTGCTCCTATGAATTGGATCGATCCTAAATGACGCTCCTGGTTCATGGAGTACTCCACTGCAAAGTAATTTCATCCTGAGTGACCACTTACCTCTCTGCTTGTACACACACAGGCCTGCCAGTGTCTGTGTCTCCACAGCCATTCTGCACCCCAGTGGTGTTTGCTTTTGTGGCAAAAGTTCTTTTTCCATGTATCTGAGACACTGCTAACATCAGCAACCAACCACCTTTTGGAAAGTGCAACAGACAGAAGAGGGAAAAATGAAATGAATATTCCAGAACACCAAAGGGAGGAAGTCCTCCCTTGACATTCAACGAAATTGAGTTTTTAAGACTCCAGTGGGAAATAATTGAGAAATGAGTATCCAGATGTTCCAAGCATCTCCAGAGGGCTCAGCTGATAGAGAACTCTTGGGAGGTAATGGGGGAGAATCCTATTAAACTTGTTAAAATAAATATTGATTTAAAATATTATGTTAAAAATATTCCATTTTTGACAGCTTTCCAGTGTTGTTTTTCTAATCCCATGTTGCTGCTGATGCTTCCACTGCTTGTTCAAGATTGTTATAACAAACTTCACTCCTTGGTTGTTCCATTCACGGAAAGGAACACCAGTTTATAGTGATGCTGTATTTGTCACAGAGGTGCATGTCCAGCTCCCAATAGGAAGGCACTGTAAGTGCCAAAACCCTCCTGAACTCAGGTGGGTTCAGCTCATTGTGACTGGAGAGGCAAGGTGAGAATTGAGCTCTTGGATATAGTCCTGGTAGTTGTGTTGCAGAGATCTGGCACCCTTGAGGTCTTAGGAAGCAGAAACATGGCTGAGATTATCCTGCATTGTGGTGGCCTTTTCCCTGTAGCTCCCAGTGACTTTCTGTACTTCAGTTGTCTGAAGGCGTAGCCAGAAAGAATAACTTATCCAAGTCTTTGCTGCTTCAGGGCTACCAGCTGGCAACATCAGGAAGTCATCTAGTGTTTTAGACAAAGGTTGAAACTGGAGGTGGGACAGAAAGGGGAAAGAGGGTGAGGAGATAGAGGGAAGGGATTTGAACACGAAAGGAAAGGAAGGGAAGAAAATGATGTGTTGGGGAACCAAAGAAAGGAAACAGAAGAAGTGGAAGATGGAAAAGGAGAGAGGTGTTACTGAGAAGTTACACAGAGAAAGAAGGATGGGCACTGTCCATTACTAAGTAATTCATTTACACATTTTTATGGTAATGTTTCCCCTCTAATGCTTCTCCTGTCACTCTAAGCTCACTGGTCTTGGGATTTTAAGTGCCTTATCTCAGCACTGACCTGCCATTGCCTCTCGTCCCATCCTGTTGCAGAGCTGGCAGCCCATATGTGCTGAGCAATGACCCTCAGCCCATCTTCCCCATGCTCAGCAAGGGCCTGGGACACGCACCCTGTGCTCAGCACACCTGGCCCTGGATGAAGTTTGGTGTTGCACAGCCCCGTGCCTGCCACTGGAGGGGATGAGACATAGCTAGTTAGTGATCAGGGGTGTTCATAGGCACACAGGAGAGGAGAGGGAGTGTGGGAGGTGGGTGCCTCCACCCCAGGACTGATGTAGATAAGAAGGCAAAATTAGGGCTTGCCTGTCCTCGTCTCACTTTGTAACGGTACAGTGATTGCAGCTTGAAACCCCACATCCTGCAGTGTCCTACCAGTGCAGCCCCACGCCAGCTGCTGAGAGGCATTGCACGAGGAGCCCTGCGTCAGAGAGTATCACCTGCCACACAGTGAGTGGCTCCAAACCCACTGGTGTGGGGAGAAACACGTTGCTTAGGGATCTGGATTGACCTCTTCACTGTCTTGGGATTGGATTCTGGTGTCCAATGTCCTACTTGCATCAGGCATTCCTGTGGCTGGCAATTCTGTGCAGGGAGGTAGAGGAGCTTAGTTTGAGGTGTGGTCCTGAATGCTTAAAAAGGAAACTAAAATGAGTTTAGGACCCAGAGAAATAAGGCCTGTGTGCAAAGGCTGTGTCCAGAAGGGCCGTGCAGCCAATCTTTGCTGTCATCTGGTTTCCCAGGACACAGAGATGACAAAGGAGGAGCTGACACCACATTTACTTTTCTAAGTTCTGTCCTATGTTCTTGTTTTTATTGCTCTGCCTTTGTGTGCAGCCTCTTCTGGCACTGGGATCCCCCTCACTCCCTGCCCTGGGGGGAGAGAGGGCCATGTTTTCTTTAAACTTTCTGTCTCCTCCGTGACAGTTTCCATTAGTGGTTTGACACCCCTGTGCTTCTTCCATGAGGGCCTTGCCTTTACCCTGCCTTTAATCATGTTGTCATATGATAATAGGATCAAAAGGAAGAACACTGAGTCTTGCCCTTCTGGAGTGCTTTACGCTCACCCTAATAAACAGCTTGTGCTTGGGATTGTGCTGCAGCTGGCCTGCCCTCAGCCCCATCCTTTCTATGCCATAGTCGTGCTGAACTTTCACCATGGGGCTGTCTGGCCTCGGCAGCCGTCCCCAGCCCAACATCCCTCTGCTGTAAAGGCAGTCTGTGCTACTGTGGGGTAAACTGAACAAAACCATTACGGAGCAGACAGCACACTGAGAAACATGACGGATTTTGCCTGCATTTCCATCTCTTAGCCGAACTTGGTGAAAATGTTTAGTGTGTGCACATGTGTGTATATATCCATGGGGAAAAGGGAGTTTACACTTATTGGCACTTAGCACAGGACCTCTTGAGGCAGTGGGAGTTGTTACCTCTCTGCTTTTGTGCTGTGCAAGACATTTGCAGTAAGCTGGCTTCCTCAGAAATCACACTCCTAAGCCTGTACTGAGATTGCTGGAACTTCAGAAGTGGCTTTTCCCACCTCTGCAGTGGTGTAAGTGCACGAATGGAAGGACTGTTAGATGTGTTCCTTCTACTTACATTCCAGTAGCCTTGAGAGAGCTCAGTCAAGTGCGGTACCTCCCTGAAGTATTTTCTGCTCATAGACAAAGATGGGACCTGCCTAAAAGACCTTGCAGTCCATTTGGAAAAACATTTGGCTCTCACATTTGCACATTAAAACTGAAGAAATGTGGTGTTTGCGATTCACTCCCATATGTAAAGTTCCATCTGTTTCTTCAGAAACGCAGTCCAGTACCTTGCTGACAGTAGTGACCTCTCTCTCTCAGACCTTGGAAAAAATAGCCAGGTTTGACTAAAAAAACATCCAGTGAAGAAAATCCACCTCAGTTAGCACTGTTTGCAATTGCACCACAGCTTCATATTGAAGCCACTGGGTCCAAGATTAGGTCAAAGTGGTCATGATTGTCACTCTGGCTTTTCCTATTGCACGTATCTGTAACTGGTAATAAAACAGCGAAATCCATTGTCATCTCCCTTCTGCCTACATGACTAGTTTAAATGGTTAAATAACTCTTTAATCCTCCACATTAAAACGTTTCCCTAATTGATAACTACTCAGGATTTTTGTGAAGCCCTTCAGTTTATCTGTCTCTCTGAAATGTGGACATCAGAAGTGGGAAAAACGACAATTATATAGCACTTTCACCCTCATACTCTTAGCTGTCTAAAAGCCTCCTTTACCACTCTTTCCCCAGTCCTGCAATGGGAACAGACATTCAGCTGGTTACGGAGCTCACTGTTCAAGTCTTTCATGGAGTTATTTCTTCTCTGGCCTGAGGACCCCAGCTTTTAAATACGTTTTAAATGTTGTCTTTGTTTCTTCCCAATACCCTCAACCGTGATAGTTTATCTGTGTCCTTAATAATTTTCTGCCATTTCTAGCCTTTAGTTTACATATTGCCAGTTTACATACAAGCCTATCTTCTTTCACTTCCCTTCTGAAATATTGGGGTTTTTCAAGCAGTAGAGCCTTCTATGTTTACTGCAGTTTCTGGAGCCAGTATTCTCAAGCGGTTCCTGATTATTTTTAACAATTTTCTGTTTCAATTCTTTCTCCCAGTGATCTGGGCTCATAACCATTGTCAGTGTTGAGAAATGTTCCCTTTAAAGTATCAAGTATCGATATTCTTTTTTTTTTTGTACTTCATGTTGTTTGCATAAGACGAGAGCAACTAAATCACTGTTGCTTTTGTCTAAACAGTCTCTCCAGTTCCCAGTTCTCCTCTGTCTATCAAGAGGAGCTCCAGAAACAAATTCCCCAGTGTTAAATTAGCTACTATTTGAGTCAGAAAATTTCCCCTTAAAAATGCAAAGGCTGTTTTAGAATTGCTGTCCTGAGAACTTTGTTCTGTTGCATTCAGATTGTCCCATATATTCACATGTTACAGATACGTACTTACAAAACTGATTTTCCCATCACCCGTTCAAAGTGATGATTTTTCAAGAGCCAGCAAATAGCTCCACTCGTGCTTTTTCTCTTATAATTTAGAACTCCTGGCATATTGGCATGTCAAATTTCATTTTGTGGCATACAGGATTCTTCTTTTCCCATTTTCTTTCTGTCTTTTTGAGCCTTTCCAAAGAGGTTGTAATAACTGATATTAATATTTTTAATAGGATTTTTCCCATTTATTTTCAATGCTACCAACCAGTTTTATGCCTAGAAATAATCAATTTAAATTTATCTTCCTACTTCAACTCCTGCTATTAAATTATGGACAATCTCTAAACCATGTACTCTTAAAGTGTGTATTTCTGCAAGATTATTGTTCTGCTTCTGCACCCTCAGGAGACACTTGGATGGGAATCAGCATGTGAGAATTCACCCACGTGAAACCTCCCAGCCTTTGGAGGTTCATCCATCACAACATTTACTGTGAGTGACGCAGCAACGATCTCCTACACTCACTTCAGAAACAGAGGTCTATATGCTGATTTTCAGGCTGCTTTCATGTGATGAGTGAGCCCTTAGTGGCACACAGGGCTTTTGCTCTGCGGGCCTTTATGTGTGCAGGCTTTCCTTGGTCCCTCAGATAACATCAAGATGCCTTTCAATCCTGAAGACAGGGTCGTTTAGAATCAGCCAGATAATAGAAATAATGTCTGGTGTGAGCCAGTGATTAGAGTTGGCAGCAGCTCACTGGCAAAGAAAGTAATAGAATACTACAGATAGTCTTAGCTGCAATAAAATCAAGGGGATTAGAGTTAACAGAAAACCTTGTTTTGGTTTGAGACTATGTTATCTGCTAGGAGCATTCATTATCAACATGTTCTAAAATAAATAAATGGCTTTTCACTAACAAGACTTGGGTAGAGATAAAGCATGTGTGGCACTCTATCAAATGCACAGGCAAATAGTCGAGTTCCCTGGTCCATTTTTTTCTGCTCTTTGTTTGCTCCTTTCATTGCCTGGAAAGCCTGTTTCTCCAGGGACACATCCTGCACTTGCAGTCACTTCAGTACAGAAGATCATGGTGCCACTATCGTTCGTATTCCCTTTTCCCTCCCCCTGTGTTGCTTTATTATTATTAATAATAATAATAAAAATTATTATTATTATTATTATTTTGTTCAAATATGTAAAAGAAAACATCCTCCTAATTCAGTGGCTGTCTCCGAAAGAGCTGAAACAGAAGGAATATCACTCAAACTCCCCTGAGCCCCTGTGAGCTGCAGTCTGGCTGTCAGCATCCTGGCAGATTTATGAGGATGGCCATGACCGGTTTGAAAGGGCAGAGGGGGGAGAAGAAGAGATCCCAACCCATTAGTAACTCCCCGCAGGAAAGTGA